>JAWPHD010019748.1:0-34443 GCA_037043455.1 Cyrtodaria siliqua | reverse complement strand
GTTTAATATTTTGCATTAAGTATAAGATTATGGTCCTTTACCACGTGTGTTTAAATGGTGGCCCTGGGGACATATTTGGCCCCGCCTCAGGGATCACATGTTTACATAGACTTGTATAGGGAAAAAACTTTAAAAAAATCTTCTTCTCTGAAACTGCAAGAGCCAGAGGATTAATATTTTGCATTTGGATCCCTTGGTCACTTTTTCTAGTTATTCTATATACATTCTATATTTGTGGGAGACGTGAATTGCTTTTTATTCTATATATATTTATACTTGTGGGAGACGTGAATTGAGAGCTCTTTATTTATATACATTCTATACTTTGTGGGAGACGTAAATTGAGAGCTTTTTATTCTATATACCTACTATACTTGTGGGAGACGTGAATTGCTTTTTTATTCTATATATATTTATACTTGTGGGAGACGTGAATTGAGAGCTCTTTATTTTATATACATTCTATACTTGTGGGAGATGTGAATTGAGAACTTTTTATTCTATATACCTACTATACTTGTGGGAGACGTGAATTGAGAGCTTTTTATTCTATATACATGTTATACTTATGGGAGGCGATGACTTATTAGCTTTGGTTAAATGAAATAAATGAACTATCTAAAGATAATGTAAAATAATACATATATATCACCATAAACTGAAATGCTTCCAACGTTTCAGAAAAAGTGTATGAGAAAAAGCTTTATGACAATTCATTCAAAGTGATGAAGTGCAAATATGCTATTAATTATCAAGCCTTTGTATACTCATTAACACTTAATTGAACCATTCTTAGTATGCACACACTTGATGGGTTTGCTTAAAGTTCCCCGGCCATGTTTTACTTCATGAACATGTTTATGTTTATTTAAATCGAAATCAATACACAGTAATAAATATTTACAATTCACACATTGCAATATCTGTGAAAATCGAGAACAAGATTTTATGTGATGACGTAGAAAACTTTGAACAGGTAAATTAATCACAGAATAAAACAATAACGCACATAATAATTTGACATCGTTGTATGCACTAATAAAACGGTCTTTACTTACCCACAACTCTTGCATGTGTCGAAGCTGGGCGGGGCCGCGGCCATGATTGATTGTCCAGTTATACCTACAATGTATTAATAAAACGGTTTAAATGTCAAGAAATAGGAAACCAGTTGCAAGAGTAAAAGTCAAAACTGGACATACACATTGCACGATTTAGTTAATCATGTATCGCTTCACATTTTGGAAATGTACCAGCCGATATCCATTAAATAAAAAACATCTAAAATTCACTTGAATTGATCTATAATATATTTTCTGTATATAATCCAAATTATAGATATCACATATTCGAGCTCAAGAGCTCGACAAATACTTTTGAAGATATCATTTAATAGAGAAAAGTACTGAAATGGCGCCCATAATAACTCAAATCTTGGCAACGACATTCTCACTCTGCTACACCCAGTCAGTATTGCTAGAGACGGACAGGTATATAACTCAAACAGAGGCATGTAATGACACGACCATCTGCTGTTTTTACCAGTTATGGACAAGTAGTAACTTATCTAGTGGATTGTTTATTGCATTTGCACTCTGCTCTACTCAATACATGCTGCCGAAACTCTACTAATGGCCCTTTCGACAATGCTACACCCAATCGGTGACCCGATATGGCAAATGAATTGCGCTACACCATACGGTGTCACGAGTTACGGACAAGTGGCATGTATATGACATATGAATTCCGCTACACCCATATGGTGTCACGAGTTACGGACAAGTGGCTGTATATGACATATGAATTCCGTTACACCCATATGGTGTCACAAGTTACGGACAAGTGGCCTGTATATGACATATGAATTCCGCTACACCCATATGGTGTCACGAGTTACGGACAAGTGGCCTGTATATGGCATATGAATTCCGCTACACCCATATTGTGTCACGAGTTACGGACAAGTGGCTGTATATGGCATATCAATTCCGCTACACCCATATGGTGTCACGAGTGACGGACAAGTGGCCTGTATATGGCATATGAACTCCGCTACACCCATATGGTGTCACAAGTTAAGGGCAAGTGGCCTGTATATGTCATATGAATTCCGCTACACCCATATGGTGTCACAAGTTACGGACAAGTAGCCTGTATATGACATATGAATTCCGCTACACCTATATGGTGTTACAAGTTACGGTCAAGTGGCCTGTATATGGCATATGAATTCCGATACATCAATATGGTGTTACAAGTTACGGACAAGTGGCCTTATATGGCATATGAATTCCGCTACACCCATATGGTGTTACAAGTTACGGACAAGTGGCCTGTATATGGTATATGAATTCCGATACACCCATACGGTGTTACAAGTTGCGGACAAGTAGCCTGTATATGGCATATGAATTCCGATACACTCATTTTGGTGTTACAAGTTCCGGACTATTGGCCTGTTTATGACATATTCCCAACAACACGATTTGTGTTAGATGGAAATGTCAAACAAGAAATGCTGAATTCCCAACAAAACGCAGTCATTCCAAAACATGTATTTAAAAAAAACAAAAAAAACAACAACAGCAACAACAAACTTGCAAGAGTATATAGAAAAAAGTATGCGACCCCATTAACAAACAAATGGGTTAACAGGTTAACAACCGGAGTACCGGTGGCAAAAAGGGCTGCTGTTGTTTAAACCAGGTTCAGCGATGCACCCTCAAGCTTACCCTATTGTCATCAGTATTAAAAGGAAACTGTAAATAATGAAGAAGAAAAAATCCGCCAGGCTATATATTCTAACAAACTAGGCATCATTAAAAACACACAGATGATCATGTATATATGAAAATAAAAGAAGCGCAAAAGCATGGAAAGTCACAAATCAACCACGAACATAAACATGTATATAACTCGCGCGTAGTGCGCCGCAGTTGACATTTCTATTCTGTTCCAAACAGTTGGTGTAAAACGTCACAGACAAGTCACGGACACGTAGATGACTCACTTTGCAGCTTTATAAAAAAGACAATATCCCTTTGCTACACCCAGTAGGTATTACACGTCACAGTCAGTTATAAACTTACCTAGTGCTTTGTATATGGTATTTCCATTCTGCTCGACCCAGTTGGTGTTGCTATAGAACATCTGCAACAGGTGTAGATATTGGCCAATGACTTCGCGGGCTGCGTCATAACTGGGGTTCGTACTATTCAAAATCTGAATTGCAGTTTCGCGCAAAAGTTGCATCTTGGAATTACCTGTTAAAACAGTCGATTTTTGTATTTAGTAGTTTGATATGTTTTGTTATCACCGACAAAATAAATATTTAAAACTGTAGCGCTATATTCCATTCGCATTTATGGTTTCATGGGTCTTATGTTGATATGGTTTCATGAGTCTTATGTTGATAATGTAAACAGGTGCAATCATCTAAACAGGTCAGTAATGCAGACTACTGAGGTAACTTATCGCGTTGATTGTGACACTCAACTCTAATTTTCTCGTCATTGAAATGCCCTTCGATTTCGTTGACTTATCATTACGTTCTGTAATATTCAAGCCATTAAAGTGCCATTCGGCCTCAGTGACTTCTCTAATATGTTCGCCATTAAAGTGCCTCAAGGCTTCATTGACTTATCATAACCATCTCTAATCTTTTCGCCATTAAAGTGCCTCACGGCTTCATTGACATATCAACTTCTCTACTATTTAAGCCATTAAAGTGCCACTCGGCCTCAGTGACTTATCATTACCTTCTCTAATAGTTTCGCCATTAAAGTGCCTCACGGCTTCATTGAATTATCATAACCATCTCTAATCTTTTCGCCATTAAAGTGCCTCACGGCTTCATTGACTTATCAACTTCTCTACTATTTAAGCCATTAAAGTGCCACTCGGTCTCAGTGACTTATCATTACCTTCTCTAATAGTTTCGTCATTAAAGTGCCTCACGGCTTCATTGAATTATCATAACCATCTCTAATCTTTTCGCCATTAAAGTGCCTCACGGCTTCATTGACATTAACTTCTCTACTATTTAAGCCATTAAAGTGCCACTCGGCCTCAGTGACTTCTTATTACCTTCTCTAATAGTTTCGCCATTAAAGTGCCTCATGGCTTTATTGACTTATCATTACCTTCTCTAAGCTTTTCGCCATTAAAGTACCTCACGGCTTCATTGCCTTATAATTACCTTCTCTAATCTTTTCGCCATTAAAGTGTCTCACGACTTCGTTGACTATTCATTACCTTCTCTAATATTTTCGCCATTAAAGTGCCTCATGGCTTCATTGACTTATTACTACCTTCTCTTATCTTTTCGCCATTAAAGTGCCTGACGGCTTTATTGACTTATTATTACCTTCTCTTATCTTTTCGCCATTAAAGCGCCTCACGGCTTTATTGCCTTACCATTACCTTCCCTAAGCTTTTCGCTATTAAAGTGTCTCACGGCTTCATTGCCTTATAATTACCTTCTCTAATCTGTTCGCCATTAAAGTGCCTCACGGCTTCGTTGACTTATCATTACCTTCTGTATTATTTTCGCCATTAAAGTGCCTCACGGCTTCAATGACTTATAATAACATTCTCTAATATTTTCGCCATTAAAGTGTCTCACGGCTTCGTTGACTTATCATTACCTTCTCTAATATTCAAGCCATTAAAGTTCCATTCGGCCTCAATGACATCATTACCTTCACTAATATACAATAAATACTTAAAATTGGATCCCTTGGAAGCAACAAACACAGACAAGAGATAAAAGTAGCAGACTCGGTTTTATTGAGTCTATTCATGAGGGGTAATGTAAGGTGCAATAACTCTCATGCCTCCTAGCACCGGCTTAAGCGATGTTCTACTTTAAAGTCACAAATATTGGGCTTGATGATCCCAAAGTGCCACTCGGACTCATTATCATTACCTTCTCTAATAGTCAAGTCATTAAAGTGCCACCCGGTCTCAGTGACTTATAATTACCTTCTCTAATCTTTTCGCCATTAAAGTGCCACTCGGACTCATTGGCTTATTACCTTCTCTAATATACAAGCCATTAAAGTGCCACCCGACTTCATTGGCTTATCATTACCTTCTCTACTATTCAAGCCATTAAAGTGCCGTTCGGCTTCATTGACTTATCATTACCTTCTCTAATCTTTTCGCCATTAAAGTGCCACTCGGCCTCAGTATAATGGTCCTGGTCTACCTTGTTGTTCTGTTTCACGATGTCGTCTATAGCTTCCTGGAATCGCTTCTCCGAAACAGTGCCTGTAATATACCGTACATGGTAATGATAGTATGCATTGTAGAAATATATTTACACATCTTTTAAAAAATAAAAAACTTAGTACCGCATGCCGCAGGACATTCGTGGAGTAGGACGAATGAATTTAAAATCCATGACACTTTTTCCGTATTTGAGAAAGTTAAAAATTCTGTCCGCATTGTCTTCTATGATCGTAAGCTCGTCTGTACGTTCAGTCAACAGTTTCCGACTTTCATTTTTCTTTGTCATTTTGTCTACCTTTCTCATGTTTAAGCTGCCATTCAATAAACCGATTCCATGATTTAGCAATGTGTGTTACGCAACTATTAATTATAATCATATTGTTACATTTTACCCGTAATAGAAATCAATAATTATATCAATGGAAATTCTTACCTCCATAGTAGGCGTCGTATAGTTTTCTTGCGGTCATATCGGTGATGCCGGTCATACTTCCAGGAGTACAATGGCTCCTACACGTTTGTACAGGATTGTCTTCGAAAAATTTGGCCACGACCGCAAGAATTCCAAGCTCGGTAATGTCAGTGTGGGTATAGTCGTTAATGGTTATTGCCGAAAACGGATTTGCCAAAAAGGCATGCGAAATGCCGACATAGACGATTAAAATCGCCAAAAACAACGTCCCCATATTGAAAAACGTCTAGATATGACCTTAGTCAAATTAAAAACTTCGTATATCAAGAGAAATTCTGTAACGATAGAGTGAAAATGAATTTAATAAAGTTGATAAGCCAATAGTTTATCAAATTAGGTCGCTCTGACAAGATATGGGACTATTGTATGATTATAGGATGGGGCCTATCTTAAATACCTAGTGGGTTTTGTTTTTCGACCAAAACAACGGCTTTTAAAAAAGTCACTTAGTTCAGTAACCAAAGCGACGCACACCTGTTATCGTCGCACCAATTTTATATTGCAGGGTTTGGCGGTGGTCAGTTTCAGGATGCCTTATGTGTGTTAATGATTTATTTAGCAAAAGAAATTCAAAATATTTTTTTTACTCATTTCATAACTTTCACAAACATTTTGGAAAATGTCATACTTTAATTTTCAGCAATTAGAACAAATAACTAAGGAATGTTTCCGTGATACTCGAATAATGCCCTCACCTTAATCTGCTTGGGAAATGAAGTAACCAAATGTTTTAGTCTAAATAAGTCATTGGATGTATTACACATACGTAGATGTATGTGTATATTAAGTTTGGGCTTTAATACGTTAATAATTGAATAAACGAAACTGAAAAGACAATTGCAAAAGCGAAAGATAAGTAAAGGGCTTCCTATATATCTACTTTTTGTAGGAACACATTGCTGTCATGTATATGCGTGTGAATTAAGTCTGGATGTTCTACGGCTGTTATTGTTTAAGAAACTGAGTAAATGAACAAAGTACGTCAAAGTACTAGAAGGTAAATGCCATTTACATTTGGCTACGTGTTGTTGTCATTTAAACTCGTGTATAATGTAAGTATTTTAAAGTTGGATAGCTGAATGGTTGTGGGAGAAATAGATTAAATGAACAAGGTAGGTCAAGCTCATTCGCAGTGTTGTTCTTCTATTAATGGAAATAACGCGTTAATGTCATGTAAGTTTAACAGATGTATAGCTGTTGGTGTCTGATTAATGGATTTAATCAAAACTTGCAATATAAACTTGCATGTAAATATGTAAATTAACGAAGTGAGAAAGTAGATGAAGTTCATTCATATAGATGAAGTTCATTCATATTGACCTACATTTGGTAGGGGCGGGATTATGTCATTTAGATGAAAATGTGTATGAAGTTTGACAGCTGTGTGGCGTTTGGTATCTGAGTAATGGACGTAATGAAAAACTTGAAGGTCATTCATATTGACATATATTTTGTAGAAATACTGCTGTCTTGTAGATGTAAAAATATATGAAGTTATATCTATTTTAACTTCATATATTTTTAGATCTACTAACGCTGCCTTGTTTGTTAGAGATCATAACCTGGCGGGGATATCTTTATTTATACTGTCCCGTTTATTAGGATAACAATATAGTAAGAGTGAGGTTTAGTGCACCCTAGAACCTGGTTTAAACCCCCAGCGGACTTTTTTGCCACTGACCGTTCCAAGACGGCAGCCCTATTGTAAACCCTTGTGTGTTTGTGATGTCTTATTTTACCTTTTATTCATCTTTATATAATATAGTTGTTCTTTGTTTTGTGTGTTTGTGGTTGACTGTCGTACTTGAATGCTACCCTTCCTGTTCGATTTTTATATATATAGTAGATCTTACGTAGTTTGTAAATCACATCACCATAGAATTCAGGTTTTGATAGTAGTTGTCGCAGAAAAGTTCTTAAATTACTTTTATATTTTAAAAGTAGGTCAGGGTTACGATAATACAATTTTGCAAAGGTTTTTTGAATTTTATGGTAAGTTAGCCCTGCTGGAGTAGCTTTTTAGTTATACAAATATTACGAATATTAAAGTCCTCAACACGACTTCAAGCTCTAGAGAAACGAATAAGTTGAAAAACAGAGACACCATAAGAACAACCAATGGGGAACAAACAACCCATCTAAATGATGATAATTAACAATATCAACATTAAAATCGTCTCTCTTCATAGATTTTACTAATTATTTCGTCATTTTCAATAGAGAGATGTATATCTAGAAAAGAAGCGACAGTATCAGAAATGTGGCATTTAACATGATATTGTGATGTATCTTACACATTTTATAAGATTTTCGCGAAAATTCATTATTATCTCGAAAAATACATGGTACTATCTCGAAATAATCTTGATAATTATCTAGCTATCTCTTGGCAGAAATATGCCACCATACAACTTAGTAGCGGTTTGACATATATGTTTCTCTCCGGGACGATCAAGAAATGTTGATATGATGTTTAAGAGTTAAATTTCTTAATTGATAATACTACAAAAAGGGTGGCCATTCATCTTTAAGTTTACGGTGTCTGAGAAATGAACGTAAAGGAGCAATTTAAAAGTAAAACGTTATTTCGTACGGACGGACGGACGAACGAACAAAGGTAACATTATATTCCACTTCATTTTCGGAAAAGTGTTCCTGATTCCAATTGAAAGTTTACCTGGGCAAAGCAACTAAAAAGCAGTTTTAATAGCATGGTGAAATAACAGTAATTCAGTACATCGATACACCTTATTGACTTGGAGAGATAATGGAACGTCAACAGTCCAAACCTTTCTCAACTTGTCAAATGGCAGGATATGGTGATCTTCATAGAGGATCTTGCAGGAGTTATCATTTCTTATCGAATTTATTAAGCGAGTTGGCAAAAACGTAAATAAATTCAATAATATCTACGTGAATGTGGGATTCTAGTTTTCACATACTTCACAACTTCACAATCATTCGCGACCTTGAGTTCCTCCATCAGAGAGTCTATTAGAAGTTGCAGTTTGCTGGATGATGTGCGGCGACCCAAACCTGTAACGCTTGAAATTAACTCTGGCCGCCGACGAAAGAAATTATTGAATTCATTTCCAGGATGTTCGTCTGTTTTTTGTGTAGGTACCTCATAAAACATCAGTGGTTAAATGCGTCTTGGAACAATGTTTTGGCATATCCACATCTTGTAATTTTCTCTGTTTTGTTCGCCTTACGGAGACGGTCCCGTGCCTGCTCATTTAGGTGCATGATTGCATCTTGATCTTTCAGACTAGCGTCATAACATTTGTCAAATGATTTGCTATCTCCAAAGCGTTGGATTTTCCCCCCTTTATCTTGACGTTGCACTGCTTGGTCCGTCGGTCTTTCCTGGTGACAATACTCTCTGACTTTCCGGAACTGAACTTCATTCGCGCTCAAGTGACTCATCCAGCGTTGACAATATCCATATGGTTTGTATGTATGTTTGTCCACGGTCTTGTCTTATCGTGCCCTCGATGGTTTAATTTCTTGTTGCTCTGGCTTCTGCCAAGTCATCAAGTACCTTCATTGTGGCTTTCTATGCTGTTTTTTTTTTGTATTTATATATACACGAGCATCTAGGTGTTTTACTTATATTGCCTTTTAACGCTGCCTTGTTGGTTAGAGAATATTTCATGGCGGGAATTTCTTTATTTACACTGTCCCGTTTGATTGGGATGACAATAGGGTAATTGTGAGGTTTGGTGCACCATAGAACCTGGTTTAAACCCCCGGTGGCCTTTTTGGCTACTGACCTTTCCAAGGCGGAAGCCCTATTGTCAACCCTTTTGTGTTTGTGATGTCGTTTGCATTTTTTATTACTTTTGCCTTCTCGTTTGTCTGTTTGCTTGTTTGTTTTTGTGTTTTGTGGTTGACTGTCGTCATTGAATGCTACTTTCCCTGTTCGATTTTTATATCTTTTTTTTGTTTTTGTTGTCACAGTAGTGCCGCCCATAAAGTCCCTGTAAAGGATATATGAAACATTAAACTTAGCACCATCATTTATTAATCCAGTATCAGTTTGACTTTAAACCTGTCTGCATATAGAGATCCTCGAGAAATCCAACAACTTAGATTCTGGCCATTTTAACCTGAAATCAGTAGCGTTATCTTTACTGATCCTTTGGGATTAACAAGCTCAATATAGGTGGCGTTGAAGAAGAATACCGCTTAAGCCGGTGCTAAGAGGCTTGAAAGGTGCTGCTTCATACATTACCTCTCATGAACAGACCCAATACAACCGAGTTTGCTACTTTATTCTCTTGGTTGCGTTTGTTGCACCCAAAAGATCTCTCTTATCAGTATTCATTACATAATTGTATCCTCGTTCATGAACTTTACAATATGTTACCCTAACATCATTATCATTATCATTATATAAGCCTTCAGATTTAAAATAAAATGTGTGTCGATACCTCCCTATGAATTCCGTTCAGTTAGCAGAACCTTACCTTACATTTAAACAGAACACTCTATATATTGCTGCAGGTGCTACTTGAGCGGCGACAGAAAACAATGTTGGTAGGGGCTCCGGCAAAAAAGTGAGTGTTTACAACATAATTTGCAGCAAATCGGTGAGAGGTTTTTAGGCTTATTGTGCATATATTTATTTCGATATAAATGGAGAGTTATTTCGATATAAATGGAGGGTGGGCCTGAAATGTTCTTTCCTGTAGGAGTCATTTCGACTGTTTGTGCCGGTGTGTCGTAAAACCGAATTCAGTATGAATGCCCGGTCCATAAACGTGCATATATATCTTATCACCACGCAGTACTTTTTATTCAACTACTCTGTAGGACATTCAAGTCAAATTATTATATATCATTTTATCATGGCAAACAGGCAGTCATGTGTAAGTCATTAGTATGAACTATCGACGTTAGAACGTTTCCTATCCGGTTCAGTCTGGTTTTGCGGTCTGTAGTCTTTTTTTGCAGGTCAATAGTCTGAGAATGACGTTACGGTTTCCCATGACATTACATCATGCATGTAAACAAGTAAGCTAACAAGTAAGCAAATTTGTGGAATTTATACGATTCAATATAATAAACAACTTCTGCTTCAGTAAATAGTTAACAACTATTCATCCTCGGGAATGACTACTGACCTCCAGACTATTGACCCTCAGACTATTACCCCTCAGCAGTAAACTATTGACATCGACTTCGTCTCGGTCAATAGTTTACTGCTTCGGGTCAATAGTCACTCCCTTGGATGAATAGTTTGAACCATTGACCTCAACAGAAGTAGATAGTTGTATAATATATAACACTTGTATAACTTACGAGCAGTGCATGTTATATCTCCCTCGCTCGTCAATTCGTGAACCTTAATCGAACATTTGATGTTATTGGCTAAACACCCAAGTCACACTTTATATATATTTAGTAATAACAAAATCAAAAAAATCAAGATTTCTGTCAAAACACAACACAGACAGAAAACAAAACAATTGAAAAAATTGAACAGGTTTCGACAATGGTTCTTTCACATCAGAAAATTAGCTAGACGCTTTCTCGAGATTCATGAAAGATATCTAGTAAGGACATTGACACCAAAATGACATCACTCGGTAAAAGTTCCTAATTAATCTTTATCTGCCTTTCAGTTAGGGTTTCAAGAAGTTTTTGATTTGTTTTTCCTTTCTGATCTGACAACCATAACGCACAAACAAGTATGAACATAATTAGCCGTGAGAATCATGGCTCTTATGGTAGGATGTACCTATCATAGAGCCATGGATCATTTGCTTTGTCATATTGGTAGGGACCCGGAACGACCCCATCCGCACTTTGCCAGCAAGGTGTTTAAAGACATCACGCAATGCCTGCATAAACCACCACCGTATTTCAATTGAACACACCTTATAAACACACATGCATGCATACAATTCACCAAAGAAAAACATATCATTCCGATCTAGTCTGTTTGTGTAACCCACTATATAAATTTGTTCAGATATGTTCGGTGTTTACTTTCGTAATATCTCGCACTCTCGTGTTAATACAAATAACACACAAACACACAACCGTGACATATATTACGTCACGTGTCCTTCTTGGGTGGGGAAACGTTTCCAAATACGGAAAGAAATGGTCAATAGGAGATAGCAGCTACCTGTAAATGACCTCCCCTCTAGCCTTATAAACACTCTCTCGTTGTAAACAGCCAGACCCTGATAGTTGATCTCCTTTGTGTTTATCATTGTATTGCAATTAGATGGGTGTATTTACATATATTCTCAATAGTATTTCTTGCATAAATAAATATCATTTCAAAACATTATGACTTTCAAAAAATGGCTTGAAATGGTATTTTCTTTATAAATATTTAACTTTTAAATGATTTTTAATCGAAGAAGAGTTTGCAGTGGTTTATAATTGGCTATTGGTATACTAATATAATATACAGTTATGTGACTCACCCACAATATTTAGTAGTTTTGACTCAGTTCAAGTTACATGATAATCAGCTTGGTGTCGGCATACCCAGCATGAGGTCAATAAAATGGCAATAAATGAACTAACAGCTAAAACTTTGTCCATCCTGAATTAAATGTTAGAAGTATATATCACTGCCTTATCTCTATTTGCAGATAGCATTTTGTTACACCAGCTTATTTCTAATTTTTTAAATGTGCCTATCTGCTGTCAGATAATTGATGCTCTGCTGTGCGAAAATGGGTATTTTATTGCTCTGGGTCAGTTAATTACATGGATGAATTATAGAGATTCTCAATAAACAATTCTCGGGTCAGTCTTATAACTGTATAGGAAAAAACATACAAACAGAGGTGAACCAAATAGATGAGTGGACCGAGTCGTTTGTGAGAGAGTTATCCAATGCAGTTCCTCATTGCAAATACATTTGAAACACTATTTCTTGTTCATTTTGTTTGAAAATCAATAGAAGATAAAGTTTAACAATTTTGTTAAAAATGTAAGATGAGTTAAATACATGATATTCTATTGATATTGTTTTAAATAAAGACTACATACATGAAGGTATATAGGATAAATATATTTGAAGAAATATGGTGTCCTCAGATATATTTACATCCCTATAATATAACATGTGTGTGACGGTTTTGCATTGCTTAGGTTATCGAACTAAGTGACTCTTTAAAAGCCAGTGTTTTGGTCAAAAAAGAAATTCCGCTAGACATGTAAGATAGCCACATACTGTAATCATAGAATAGCCTCATATCTTGTCAGAGCGACCTAATTTGATAAACTATTGGCTTATCAACTTTCTTAAATTCATTCTCACTCTGTTATTACGGAATTCGCCTGATAAACGCAGGTTTTAATTGTGCAAGGGACATACGTTTTTCAATATGAGAACGTTTTTGTTGGCGATTTTATCCGTCTTCGTCGGCGTTTCGCGTGCCTTTTTGCCTAATCAGTTTTCAGCAATTACCGTGAACGACTATACCCACACCGACATAACCGAGCTGGGAATTCTGGCGGCCGTGTCCAAGTTTTTTGAAGACAATCCTGTATCAACTTGTAAAAACGGGTGTGCCGCTGGAAGTTTGACGGGCATTGCCGACATTAACGCCAGAAAACTATACGAAGCTTACTATGGAGGTAAGAACTTTCACTGACCCAACTACTAGTTTAATTTATCAGAAAATATTTACATCGCTATTGCATTCGCTACGATGAATCTTATTTGACACGCTGCATTTAATTTTCCAATGAATACCATTACCTTCGGAATACCTCATGATATGCCCTTTAACGGTTTTCATCGGATGATGGGCGGAGCCTAACTTAATAGAATATTGCGCATGAGGGGTGTGTCTAAAATGATGCCGATCGTAATAGTTTACATGTGAACCAGAAAACCTAAATAAACAGTACGCATAAAATGTTTTTGCATAAAAACGTTCCACAACATGTCCCTACTTAGAATCCAACTGATGCCACCCTGGCATCTTTGAGTATTTTGAGATATTCAAGATGGCCGACAAAATGGCCGCCAAAAAGGGAAAATCGACGCATCTCCTGAACTACATCATATTAGAACAATATTATGCGGGTATTAATTGTGTTTGTTGTTGGAGATAATCTATTAAACATTAAACTTAATATTTAAGAATGAAAATCACATGAAAAATCCAAGATGGCCGACAAAATGGCCGACAAAAAGGTAAAATCGACATATCTCATGAACTACATCATATTTTAACAATATTATGCGGGTATTTATTGTTAGATAATCTGTTAAACATTAAACTTATTATTTAAAGATGAAAATCACATGAAAAATCGAAGATGGCCGACAAAATGGCCGCCTAAAATGCAAAATTGATATATCTTATGACTACATATGATTAGAATAGGATTCTGAAAATACTTATTGTGTTTACTGTTTGAGATAACTTGCTCAACCTTTAAAAGGATAATTTGAAGAAGAAAACACATGTTAACTGTTAATCTACTTCTTTAATTACAATACAATCTGATTTATACTTTCATAATAATGCATTGTATTACATGTACTGCAAAACATGTTTTAAACTGAACGTAAACAATGAAATTATATTACAACAATGTTCCATGTTGATAATACTGCATACTGTGTTCCATGTTAATTATGCTACTGTTTTAATATTGCAGAATACTGAAATATGTATGCAAAGTATTTTCATTATTTTGTATTTAAGCTTCATCGTTACTGTCACATTCTGGTTCACTTTCACCACTATGATCACCAGCCTCTTTAGTGAACCTGTTCTCACAGTTGTACGTTTGGTGACAGTTGCAGAATATGGTGCATGCTAGATGTGCACAATAGCAACCACATCTTGCCGTTCCACATGGTTGGTGAGATGAACAACCACATGAGATCAATTTTAGCACACATGCTGGAGCGAGCGGTTTGTCATCGGAGATTGTGATGGGTGAGAGCACTTTGGACTTTACGTCTTTGCTCCAACCAAAGTCAGTGACATCCAGGTTTGGATGATCCTGTTCTAATGCATTTTTCCAAATACAGGTTTGAATATGAGCCCTTTTTACATTTTCTAGGAATGACTCGGTTGTTGGCGGCAATGACTGGAGTTTTGGCATCTTCCTGATGTTCTGTTTCCCCATTTTAGACAACCAGACCTCATACCTTACACTGGACATGCTATTGTTTGGTTTTCCGTAACATGCGGCGATGAATGATGTTGCTTCAACATTAACATCATCCACATCTGCATCGATGTTTCCAAGAAAGTCAAGGCGCAATCCCTTCTCCAACTGCTTGACCACTTTTACTTTTCCAATCCCACTTAGTCTGGCGACTGTGTTGTGATGTATCTCAACGGGGATCTCTGATGAGCCTGTGATCACCAACTCGTTCTTCACTCCTTGTAGACCTATGGCTCTACATTTGAGATCTTCACAGATGATGTTGATTAACTGGATCTTATTTTCCACGTTGGTGAGTATAATTTGCTGAGGTCTGAGTGGTGTAGTGGTGGTCAATTTATGAGCAATTGACTTGTGACTACTGACACGCCCGATTCTTGTAACATATCGCCAGAAGCTATTGACGAAATCTTGGACTGTACCATTTGATGGCCAATGAATACACCAAAGAACTGCGCAACCATCAATCACAATGGTGTCTTGCTTCAATGATGTTCTAGCTGACAGGGTGACTTGTAGCTTCCTCTTCAATGTTGATTTGGAAGTGGCTATCCTCATGTTACCATTGCCATCGAACATTGAAGTAGGCACTGGTGCAAGTTCATGGTTGAGTATATCTTTCAAGTCGATTAATCTTGATGACAGTAAACCCATCTCGTCCATAGATCAATTCTGGGTCATAGATAGTATCTGCACCACATTTCACACCCTTTTTGTTGACAGCCATAGTCACGACCTTGTTGGACAATGTGTTATTGAAACCCTCCGGCCATGTATTTTCATAATCAACCATTTGTCGCATCCCAAGATTGACAGCATCATCAACATTCACAGCATCCGAACTGATTCTTCTAGACACGATGTTTAAAATACCAGTGCTATGTTCCTCAGGATCCATTGGATCTATACATGTATCCAACTTCTGACGGATGTTCTTCCTGTCAACAATATCAGATTTGATGCGAGCGGATGGTTCTTCTTTATGTGTACTGACATGAGCGGTTTCTTCTTCAACATCTCCCATCCGTTTGATGTCTTGGAGAAGGCGGCTGCAGATGTGCAGACTAAGCGCCCAACGCTTTAAAGCAGACTCCTTCAGTGTGATGCCAATAATACCCCCAGGGCCATGACCGTAGCGCATAAATGTGGTCTCGATAAACATATCGGACCAGAGGCCATTCCACAATCCGGCATGATGGCGCATCACATGTTCACCTGCAAGAAACCTGGCCTGAACATCTCCAGGAAGACTTTCCATTGACCGCAAGTAATACAAGCCATATCTAGCATAATTTATATGACCAGCAGCGAAGAAATATGGCATCATAGCGGCAACAGCAGAGAGGTGCATGCCCCATTCCGCCTCTCGTTCAGCTCGGACAAAGAGCATCATGATGAATACCGGCTTTATCACGCAGTCAAGCCAAAGTCGAGTCGTTCTGCTGTGCTTGGCCTTATCTTCTAAGCATTTTATCAGCTTATCGTAGTTGTTTGCATCCGGAGCTACATTTCTCAGCACTTCTTCAGCTACCATTCTGAGAGCCCTTACGTTTTGTGGGAAGTTCTTCCCCGTCAACATTCGCGCCACACCACCAAATGCTGCCTTCAATATATCTTCAAGGCCACTGTTTGCCTTCAGGACTCCCACACAACCAACAAAACTCATCAAAGTATGCATTCCTCCAAGTCTCGGGTAAAAGTTTGGGAAAACCTGAGGCTGTACCCACATGATATTAACCATTACGCGATAAAGCTGTTGGTCGGCGGTAAATACAGTGAATCCTTGTCCACATTTCAGTGTTAGTCGCTAAGCTTCGCACATGGCCGTCATCATGGTATCGGGATCGGAAGGCACCATATCAATCAGAGGTGTGTACATGACTGTTGACCCTGGTTTCAAAGCTTGGCCTTGCGTCCTTACAATCGCTGTATTGTATCCTCCAAATTATGGCGTGTTGTTGACTGTTGTTATGTCTCTCATAAATTGAAGATCTAACTATCTCGCTCTTGTATTCAATATTAACCGTTCGGCTAACGTTCGTAATGGCAAGACACAGCGTTGTGGGTAGTGAGCTGGCATATCAGGTTTCTTTGGTCCCTGGTAGTGTTGGACTTGTACATAGGACGTGATTGGAGTTTGCATAGCATCCCTGGATATCCTATCTATTGTCCCATGACATTCTGGTGTGTTGTCCAATGTCTTCTTGTTCTGCGTAAGTAGCAACGCCAGAGCATGGGTTGATTTCAGACCGTTTTGAGATGAGACATTGGCATCAAAGTTGTCTGCAACGGCCTGGATCAAACCATCATACCCATCAGTTATAGGCCGTAGAGCGGTATAATCTGCCTCATTTACAGTAGAAACAGCAGCAGACGTCTTGAACCGAAGCATTTCATCATAGGAGCAGGTGACACCAAAGTCATATTAGTTGTTAATTTTCGCCTGTTCTCTGGTTTCAATACCAAGCGCAATTTGTAGAGATGTCGGCTTATTGTTTATGATGCCTGTTACCATATTACAAATCATCAATGCAGGTAGAGTGTCATTTAGTTTGTCAGACATGCAAGACAATAATCTTGATAGTGTTGTACTTGATTGTTCTGAAGCCAGGCTTTTATCTATTCGTATGTTGTATTTTCCCTTATTTTAATTGAGTTTGCAAATACATTTTTTATGCACGTGTGTTTGATGTTTTAATATGAAAAAAGTATTTGGCGGCCATTTTGGTTTTTGCAGCCAAAGTATGATGCTATTTGCACTGAGTATATTAAGAATGTTAATAGTTATCAACAATTCCAATTAAAATAAAACCCATACCCACAAGGTAAAGCAGATACTGGCATTATATATTTTAGGCGGCCATGTTGGCGGCCATTTTGGATTTCTAGCAAATTGCTCAATGGTGCCAGGGTGGCATCAGGTGGATTCTGGCTTAAGACATGTTGGGGAACCATAATACAACAAAACATTTTATGCGTACTATTTATTTAGGTCATGGCATGAATCGGGGTTTGACATGTAGACTATAACGGCTGTTACATTTTACTCCATATAAATCACCGTATAATAAACTATTTTTTTCGAAATAAATAGTAAATCTGGCGTATATAGAGAAGAAATCAACGCCATTTTAAAGGTAAATATTTATGTAAATATAAGGAATGAAATGCGCTCTTTTGGTTTTCATTGGGGTATGAAAAACATTTGGATGGTTTAAAGTACGCGTGGAGTCCTTTGGACTTGGACTCCACACACTTTAAACCACCCAAATATTTGTTATACCCCAATGAAAACCACAAGAGCGCATTTCATTCCTTAAATAGCAGAACACAGACAACAATATTAATAAATAGCCGTTCATGATGTAACATATAAAAACGCAAGTCGATAACACTACAGAAAAGGTAAACTCTGTTCCCCTTCATTGCCTAATAATTTCAAAAACGTTAGAAGAGAAGTCGTCAACCATACATTAAAACAACAATAAAGGAGAACACATGTTTTTCAAACAGTATTAGAGCACTGAAACATAGATACATAAGTCAATTAGGACATGTAGCATTCACAGACCATAGTCAACCCAAAACAAACAACAGATACAATAATAAATGGAAGCAATGTATGCGACGCCATAACATAAAAGGAGTGACAACAGGGGTAACGACTTTGGGCAGTCAGGGCCAACAAGACGGCTGACGATCATAGTAGACATACTTCGGTACGCTCGTAATTAAATGGTGGACGGAGAATTTAAATTAAGTATTTTCCCGAATAAGGTGATCGTATAATGAAATTGAATATTGTACATATGTACAATAGACCACGCATGTTCTGCAGCATGTGAGACTATCAGTATTATTACATAATTATATTCTCGTTCATAAACTTTGCAATATGTTACCCTAACATCATTATCATAAATACACCTTCATTTTAAAATAGAAATTGTGTCCACATGACACGGATGTCTCGCTCTGAATTCCGTTAATTAGCAGACTCTTAGGTCATAATACAATGTTTGTTTGCCCGAGCGCGACAGGTCCAACAAAATCGGTCCGACTCCGATGTTGTTGTTTTTTAAATTTTTAGTCGTATCCTGTTTCTTTTTTATTACAGGTTTGTATTCAGAGAAGCGATTCCAGGAAGCTATAGACGACATCGTGAAACGGAACAACGAGGTAGACCAGAACCATTATACTGAGGCCGAATGGCACTTTAATGGCGAAAAGATTAGAGAAGGTAATGATAAGTCTATAAGTCTGAGTGACATTTCAATGGCGAATATATTAGAGAAGGTAATGATAAATCAAGAGGCCGAGTGATATTTTAATAGCGAAAATATTAGAGAAGGTAATGATAAGTCATCAATGGCGAAAAGATTAGAGAAGGTAGTGTTAACTCAACATGCAGAGCGGCACTTTAATATCGAAGAGATTAGAGAAGTTAATGGTAAATAAATGAAGCCGTGAGGCACTTTAATATCGAAACGATTAGAGAAGGTAATGGTAAGTCCATGGAGCCGTGAGTCACTTTAAAGGCGAAAAGATTAGAGAAGGTAAGTATAAGTCATTGAAGCCGTGCGACACTGTAATGGCGAAATATAAGGTAATGGTAAGTCAAGAGGCTGGGTGGCATTTAAATGACGAGAAGATAGAGAAGGAAAAGTATTGGTATATTTGAAAACAACTGTACTCAACATATCAGTTAAAGTTGTAAGTTGTCTTGCTTGTAATAATCGAAGGGCTTTCTTTACAAATGCAACTAATGATCATTATAATATATGGACTTGCACTGATATTTATAGTGCGTTTTCTTTTCTTCTCTTGGGATTTGTCAGTTAACAATAAACTCCATTCAATTAAGCCATTACTTGTATAATGGCGTTCTTCTAGTAGACCCATTCGTCGAGAAGAAGTTGTCCTAGCCCGGTGCAGGATAGGGCATACACGTTATACTCATTCATATTTATTACAAGCTGAGCAATTACCAGAATGTATACCCTGCTTTGCACCGTTAACGGTCACACATATTGTTGGAATGTGTAGACTTTGATCCTATGCGTCAAATGTACTACAATGTAAATACTATGAAAGAGTTATTTGATACTATAGATTTTAGTCTTGTCTTAGATTTCCTAAAAGAAATCAGACTATATAAATCATTATAATGTGTTCTTGTATATATTTACTTGTTTATATACCCGTTGACGGCATTTGCTGATTTACATATATAGTTTATATTACTACCATATCATCTCTTATTTTTTAATAGTTTTATCTTTATATATTTACATTAATTTTTAATTACTACTTAATTTCTTCATCTTTCGTCGGTTTTTGCGCACAATATGACCTATTTATGTGTCGACGTCCCGTAAAACACCATTCATTCATTCATTCTTTTCTTCTCGATAACATCTTTATAAGATACAGTAAAACAGTTTACCGACAGGTTGTTGGTATTCCTATGGGTACTAACTGTACACCACTTGTCGCAGATTTATGCGTTGAAGACATGATAATAGCGAGATTGTTTGCACATAATGGAATTTGTGCGTTGAAGGACAAATTACTGTTATTCAAGTGGAATATAAAATAAATTTAGTGTATAAATTCTGCCGGTGCATTTTATACATAGACACCGGCAACTTTAATTATCAAATTCCTTTTGTCTACAAAGTTGGATTGAACAAAGGTTCAGTAATTCATTCGGTACAAAACATTTATTTTATCTGTATTCGCAACATAAACCTTACATTTAAGGCTTTTGTAAATTGGTAAGTACGTTACTGGTCATTTTGTAACGAACTATTTGTTGCAGGGGAATTTAGTTTATTAGGATTAAAAGCGTTTGTAAGAATGCTTCCAGCAGAAGGAGGGCGTCGCCATTACTGGCATTAGTCATAGTTATCATGTATTACATATGCATGACGTAATCGATCCAACTCGTGTTACCTGCATTTTTCTATATCATGTATTGTTCATTTACGGCCGAAGAAGCAATATTTAATAGTCGTCTTATAAAATACTCTTTTTCGTAGATAAATATTTGCAACGTATTTAATTTAATAATGACTTTGTATCGAATTATGCTTGGTAGATTTTTATATATTTAAACCATGTTGCATTTAGTCTAGTCTCTAAGCTGTGTCCCGCTTCCCCCATGTATGGCGGTGTCACGCAGGACTGCATGACATGTGGCAGTTTTTCGCGGTCACAGCAATTACTTATTGTGTAGTTAATAAGAATTTTGACATTTTCAATGCAAGAGCTTTCAATTAGGTACATTTGTCTTTGTGAACTGCTGTACCCAGGGTTCATAAAGTACATACATATGTTTAATTAACTACACATTTTATCTTCTATATTAGGTACATTTGTCTTTGTGAACTGCTGTACCCAGGGTTCATAAAGTACATGAATATGTTTTATATTTTATTTTGTTGAAGCCGTGGCCAATATATTCCAATAAACATAAACTGTAAACATTGCCTTGTATTGTGCTAAACCCATCTTTAATAATGGAATTTGTGCGTTGAAGGACAAATTACTGTTATTCAAGTGGAATATAAAATAAATTTAGTGTATAAATTCTGCCGGTGCATTTTATACATAGACACCGGCAACTTTAATTATCAAATTCCTTTTGTCTACAAAGTTGGATTGAACAAAGGTTCAGTAATTCATTCGGTACAAAACATTTATTTTATCTGTATTCGCAACATAAACCCACCCACCCTCTCCTGTTATTGAAAACAGTGTTTTCGGTTTTTTATGTTTTTATTTTCAGAGCATGGGATTTCATCGGTTTCAGTCGGGTTCTTCTGTCGCGGCTTCAACAGAGTTTACAGCAGTCCACGTTCGGGATCTCCACACGGTGGCGGCAGTTTTTCGCGGTCACAGCAATTACTTATTGTGTAGTTAATAAGAATTTTGACATTTTCAATGCAAGAGCTTTCAATTAGGTACATTTGTCTTTGTGAACTGCTGTACCCAGGGTTCATAAAGTACATACATATGTTTAATTAACTACACATTTTATCTTCTATATTAGGTACATTTGTCTTTGTGAACTGCTGTACCCAGGGTTCATAACGTACATGAATATGTTTTATATTTTATTTTGTTGAAGCCGTGGCCAATATATTCCAATAAACATAAACTGTAAACATTGCCTTGTATTGTGCTAAACCCATCTTTAATAACATCGTTTAAGCTAACCTTTAAGCCTTATTGGCTACTGACCGTTCTAAGTCGGTAACCTGTCTTCACTACTCTTTATGTTACGTATTGTCCTTTTCATTGACAGATCAAATATGCGTATATTTCGGTGTGTCGGACTGTAATTATGTAACTTCATCTTGTTGTAATACATATGTGTGTCGGACTATGTTTATGCAACTTTACAATTGCTATACTACCTATTTTTGTCGGACTATACTTATATAATTTGACATTGCGGTATATTGTTTTAATAGGCAATTCCAAGATGCAGCTTTTGAGCGAAACTGCAATTCAGATATTGAACGGTACGAACCCCAGTTATGGCGCCGCCCGGGAAGTAATTGGGCAATACCTCCACCTGTTGCAGATGTTCTACAGCAACACCAACTGGGCAGAGCAGCATGGAAATACCATATACAACGAATTAGGTGAGTTGTATACCTGTCTGTGATTATAACAGAGCAGAGTTGAAATGGACTATACGGGCCAATAGGTGAGCAATCTAAATTGAGTAGTCTCACTAAGTGAAACAGAAGGCACTGCCAAATACGGGCTACTAGGTGAATTATTTACTTGTACATCACTCGCAAGTACATCACTCGCAATACCAAATGGAAATGTCGAAGTCCACTAGGTGAACTTTCTACTTGACTTATAACATCAAGTGGGTGACTGGTAACACCAAGTGGGTGACTGGTAACACCAAGTGGGTGACTGATAACACCACGTTTGGGGGTTATATGATATTTTCAATAGCATACACCCTTTTATGAACTTAGGGCATAATGTTGGCCAAACCTAGTGTCTTGGACCTACAGTTGTGTGATTTCTGATCTTACTATATTAACGTATTCATGTTTCATTATGTTTGCTTGATAAATCAATTAAAAAGTGATTCCCGTGGTTTACACCTATCAGTTTCAGTAGTTTCCTGTCATTCGCTATTATTTACACAATACTGTTATAAATAATTCACAAATCCAATAATCTAAACCAGTAACTCTAATTATGAATTATCAGAATGATCCAGATTATTGAACCTGATATTTAAAGTTTAAGTCAAGTGATTTATAGATCTCTTTAATTTCAGTTAGTGATATTTGCCATAAATTACCAACGTATGCACATATGCATAATCAATCATGCAAAGTGTACCTCCAGTGACGTACAACAATGCAGGCTAATTGTTTCGTACATTTTTAAATTCCCTACATGCTAGGTATACCTGGACAACCAATAATGGCCACGGCTCCGCCTACCTTTGACACGTGCAAGAGTTGTGGGTAAGTAAAAAAATTAGAAAAATGGTCCTAGAGAAATCACAGCACCCAAACGAAAGAAAGAGTACCCAAATGCTAAGAAATTTAATGGCACATATAACACAAAAATATGTGTCATAACCGTGGAAGGGTTAATCTCAGATAGATTGGATGAATCGAATTAACTTTTGCTACGGAAGAAATATATCACTGTATCAACTTTAGTTCGTTAAACATTAAGAAAGTAATAAATAAAGTAAACAAATACTTGAATCGACAGTTGATAAGGCTTTGCCGTGAACCTGATCAAAAAGTCACGGAGTTTCATCACGGTGACCGTGTGTGTAAACTTCATCGTTCTTAAAGAACGTCCCCGACGGCTTTTCTTATATTTTGGAAGCCTGTCAATTGTTTCAGTTTCATTAATTTTAGATATTTAATATACAGAAGCTCATAATTCAATGTTCTTAATTTAAGGTATATTTAAACTCTCTATTTGTCATACATTTGAGTATCGTTGGCAGATCAGCTCTACACACGAACTGCTTGTCGAACTTGATAGTGACCGGAAACCTGCTAACCAGTGGCTACAAAAGTGGACAAAATGTGGTTAAACCAACAAGTAGGTTTAGTGCATTTTTAAGCATTGCCAGAGAGTTCCATACACGTGTATTTACAAATCAATCGTACACAAATATGGTCCATGAGAAATTCCAGAAAACCAGCCATTAACAAGATGGCGGTTGATCCATTCAGCTGTATGCAAAATATTCAACTTCATGCATTTGCAAGTTTTGTTTTGCTCTTTCTTGACTTTGAGGAACTGAAACTTAGTAAAGGACATTTTCATCTAAGGTATCCCTACTTTATTAATGCATATATTATGAATATCTTGCTTTGCTAAATTTGTCCAAAAATGTCCAAAAATAGATGTGCACACTTCTTTTTTGACTCCGTATATTAATATGGAATATATTCTTCTGGTCCTTTAACGTGCTGGGAGGATAAACTTCGATTATCGGGACTGCCTGGTTTACGTCCCATCCAACGGACGACGCTAAGGTAAAGTGCCTTGCGCAAAAACACACTAACGAAACGCAATGACACCGGTGAGGCTTGAACCCGGGTCCTTCAGTTTCCAGTTCAACGGGCTAATTACCGGTAGTATGAGCTGTTACAAGTACCAATTTATTTTCTTTCCTATATAATACACAACTTGCGCGTCCCCAACCCTGTAGTCATGCACTTGATTTCAGGAATCAGTAGTCAGATACAGGTCTACTTGGTCATGTGAATAACGTGGAACTCAAATATAAGGCGGATATCAATTACCGATGGAGGGTTACCGAAGCATTGTGGTGTAGTGGTTATAGCGTCTGCCTTGCATTCGGGAGGTCGTGGGATCGAGCCCCCTGACCGCGTCATACCAAAGACTTTAAAAATGGA
This sequence comes from Cyrtodaria siliqua, assembly GCA_037043455.1. NCBI lineage: Eukaryota > Metazoa > Mollusca > Bivalvia > Adapedonta > Hiatellidae > Cyrtodaria > Cyrtodaria siliqua. The sequence continues at coordinate 9,648 of JAWPHD010019748.1, read as the reverse complement.
GTAGTCACTGGTAACCCTTGCCTGACGAGCAAATAATGGGTAGTGCTATGTCTGATTGACCAGTGTCAGAATAATGTGCCTGGGTGGGTGGGGATATCATGTCTACTACGGCGTGGTATTCCAGTGTGGCAGCACTATAAAAAAAACATTGAGTTCGCTGCTTCAAGTAGACATATCATCACATCACACAACAACACACAGATAAAAGTCCAGACATTGTGCCTATAATCGTCGGGTAGGACGCCTGTCGTAGGTGGAGGGACTATAATCCTTAGAAATACACACACACACACCCGATGGAGGGTTTCTGGACTTTCGCGTCCTATGTCGTTTCGAATTACGAGTTAAACTGCGGATTAAACCTTAACCCGCTAAGCACGACTATAATAGCCGTGCGTTGAATGTTGTGTAATGGCCTTGAGTAACTCGCAGGCTGATCAGGGTTTACAATGTCCGGCTGCTGATCAGTCATTTAACCAAACACCTATTTGTCACATAAATGAAATGGTCTTAATTCAAAGAAAGAACAGTCCATTATATATATGTAGCGGGTTAAGAATTAACACTAGGTTCGCTTTAAATGGATGGTATTTGCTCATTCAGATATTTTAAACAACACCTCTCTCTAATATATCATTGTATTTTCTCTACAGAAGACCCGGGTATAGCAACCACAGGCAAGTGTAGCCATGGCGGTCCGCGTGACACGTCATCGTCAACACAAGCGGCTCTTGGTGGTATCAACAAGGATTCGATGGACCCCACCTATTCACCGCATGCACACCTTCACGAAATAGCTGCACAAGCCGCTATAGAACATACACGATTCTTCTTCGGAGACCCGAGTATGTAAAACATGTTTTAAGTTACCACAAATCCAATAGAGGCAGTCCACTTCATTTTTCCTGGGTATAACCAGTACTGTATATTAATACCTCCCGCCATCTGTAAGAATCGACACTATTCCACGTGACATGTCAAGCTCCCATTTGAACCCGCAGCGGCTACGGCCACGAAGGAATTCAGGCTAGGTTTCGGTCAAGTTTAAACAGGGTAGATTTGGTAGATTTGGGTCAAGTTTAAACAACCTAGATTTGCTAGATTTGGGTCAAGTTTAAACAAGCTAGATTTAGGTGAAGTTTAAACTCACCTGAACTAATATTCATCAAAATGTTTGAGTTTAAGAATCAGACTCAAACCTTAGACCTTGACACTGATGGCAGAAGAATTTGTTCAATCATTAATATTAATTACAAGAATAGTATAAAGCAAAATGGGATTGCATGAACTGTTGATTAGATTGAGCCAATAATATATTAAAATATGTATGGCAGAATACATTTTTATTTAATTACATTCAGGCAGGTTGAAACTCAAAATGATACTGGGTAAATAAATGGAAACGCTAATCTCAGTGCTTGATAAACACTTCAAGATTAAGCCTGCCATGTGTCCCTTTAAGTGTTGAGCCTGAAATCGGATTTTTGATGAGTTCATTTTTTTTTTCAGACCGAGTCCCAAATCTAAGATAGGCTCAGATACTGTTCTTTTGTACTTTTCGATTTTAAATTCATTCTTAATTTAATTGTTTTGGCAGAGTTCGGACTGAGGGCGATCGTTGGCGACGATGTTTTCCAAGATGTAATGCAACTAAGGGCGGGCAACTCTCTTGTGTTTGTCATCGATACCACTGGATCGATGGGGAGGGATGTAGAAGCGATAAAAAACAAAACTGCAGAAATTGTGAGTGAGACCCGAGGAACGGCAAGAGCCCCATACAACTACATTCTAGTCGAGTTTAATGATCCAGGTTTGATTATTTCTATATGTTGTTAACATCATGCACACGTGGGTGGGGTATCATGTTCTACGGCGTGATATTCCAGCGTGGCAGCATTATATATGCTACAAGTAGACTGTAGAACGTGTTCTGAAAGTGTGTATCACCTCTCGTAGGTAAATGACAGATCAAGGATCCTTGATCTCCGCCTCTCGTGAGATCCTTGATCTGTCATTTACCTACGAGAGGTGATACACACCTCCAGAACACGTTACTCTAGTAATGATCCTTTTATTATATACCTCCTACATATGATTAAACATTATAAATATATTTCTGTTGCATACGTATGCAATAAAGAAAGCTTCTAAATGTTTCAAGGCTTATTTTTTGATAAAGCGTAGAAGGGAAATGGAATGAATGAATGGTGTTTTATGGCACGTCGACACATACATAGGTCATATTGTGCGCAAAAACTGATGAGAAGGGAAATGGGCGTATTTTGATATATTAGGGGGTGTAGCCTAAAGCTTACAAGTTAAAGTTCATTGGTGTGACACGTCGTGCAAATTGGTGTAAATACGAGCATTATTAGGAATTTCCATGTTCTATTTTAAGTAGGATAGTGATACGGAATGTATTTTTAGTAGCATACTGATACGGATTCAGAAAACCTCTAGAGGTGATAAAATGAAGGTACTATGCATATAATTATGATAGGTATATAATAAAGTACACTACACTAAGCATTGGTAAGTCCAGACTCGCTGGTGCCTATACCGGTGGGCGTCCTATCTGTTAAAATATAGCGGAGGTAATACACACACACACACACACACACACACACACACACACAACTTTTTTTTTTTCCTCTTTCGGGACTCGAACACACGACCTTCTAATTTACATTTACAGTCCGATGTTCTAACCACTGAACTATATCGATTTCTTAAGAACATGGTATATTTAGAAACATATAGTATGATGCAAAATAACATATTGAACTCCCCTTAAGCTGTATCAGTATATAGTCCACCATGATAACCATGCTTGATTTTATATGATTTATTATCAATTTAATTATGATTCCGTCTCAGAACTTTAATCTGGTTTTATTATTTAGTATAGGAAATGATAAATGTGTGCGCGCGTGTGTGCTCTATAGTTATATAATGACTATATAGTGTTAGAAAATCCCGTTCTGGGCAACTATTTTTTATTTTTATTTTATTTATTTATTTATTTATTTTTATGAAAATATTCGGAAGCCGTATATGTGTTGATGTTAACTGTACGAAGGCTAGATAGAATGTGATATTTTACGCATCTATTTCTAGCTTAATTTACCGACTTTTTGTATGTTCGTCGAAATGAAACTACGTCACCCGTGACTTCTTCATATTCATGAGTTAGTGTCAGTTTAGGTATAGCGTCCATTGCTTTAAATAAATGTTAATAGTAACGGTAATGGTAACTATCAGTTGGTTACCAAAAATGTCATATTGCCACCGTATAATTGTGTTGTTATTCGGAGAAATTTGTGTTTAAAGAAAACTGTAATTTTGAAAATGTTACTTTCGAAACAATATTGAAATTGCCGTAGCGCTTTATAGTCAGGCGAGACACGGGTCAGTTAGTGTGAGTCAGGCGAGACACGGGTCAGTTAGTGTGAACCAGCGTTACCATAGGAGTGTAGACTCACGTACACTGGCCGATAGCGATAACATCTTCATATCGCAAGATATGACAGCTTGTTTGTTTGTGTGGTGTTTAACGTCATTTTCAACACATTTAAGGTTAACTATGACGGTTGATTTTTTTGTGTTGGACGCAGATCACTGGTCTGCCTCCATCACAAAAAATCGACCGTCATATATAGAGGTTAATGTCTGTACACTGTATCCAAAGGCTAATATTATTCGTCTTTAAGAATAATACAAGAAATTCGCGTGTAGGAATGTAACACATAATATTCTGAATTAATAATCGATCGCAGTTTATACTACAAAGATTTTCAAAGATTTTCAAAAATAGCCTGCAAGACTGAGGTAATTAAATATGAAAATCCAATATCCAAAACAACGAGGCATTCATTTCGTCTTGTTATAATACAATCAAATCCAAATTGGTGGTTATTATAGCATGTTTAGACTTTATGTTTCCAGGGAACGAACACTTATCTCACAATCTGAATGCAGTTTATCAAGAAAATATGTTCACACCCCTAGGTAACACTACAACAATTCAAACGACGACGGATCCAAAAGACATCCAGATGTGGCTTGGAGCAATCGTTGTACATGGCGGCGGTACCTGTGGAAGGTTCTCTCTGACAGGATTACAAGCTGGTAAATAGTTTTGTATCAAAACGATGGAAATTTACTCGAACTGGGTGTAAATCATTCCATTCGTTGCAGACCGTCCATAACCACACTTATAAAGCATTGAAACTTTGATAAGTCAGTGGTTTAAAGAGACTGCTTCGATGATTGATTAAACAAAATATCAATAAAATAAATCTAACAAAGCTTTTGGGAATGAATTATGCATGAACACTACACTGTTTTCCCTCATGCCCGACAACAACTTGCGTTTTCTTTATGTTATATAGAGGTCCGGAATAATAAAAAAAGAAGTTGGTTTTACTAACGTAAACAAAGATATGTATCCACCGAGTTATTATCAATATTTAAAATTTGGAGGAGGCAATGCCGACGGTCTAATTAACGATGGTTCCCCAGGAGCGGAGGAAAATATAAGAAGAACAAGAAAATGCTAGCGTCCATGGATGAAACACAGTGAATACATATCTTTGCACGAATAACACTTCGTTTTATTATTTCGGATTTGTTGTAGAAGCGTGCCTGTTTAATACTGAATTTATTAAACGAGATGGATAAAGAGCATCATATCAATTCTATCCAAGGAGTTTAATAAATACAGTATTAAATATGCACGAATATGAGATTATATTTATCAGATAACTCCAAAAAGCCCCATAAATACAGGTTATTTGTTGGTTCATGAATATAGTATTTCACGAGTGCTCTCTTTTTATTATATACTCACAACCCGGAAACCTGTGAAGAAAATATATTTTCGGCGACGTCAACGACTAAGAATGGTGAAATTTCTATTTTTAAATCGCCATGACCTTTAAAATACTTGACCGATTTAAATAAACTACAATGCATTGTCTTAGTTAAGTGATTTCCAATCCAATATTATAACTATTCATACCAACTTCCTGAAAAAAAAAGTTGTTTTTAAAAAGAAAAAAAAGATCTGGCAAACTGGCATCTCTAAAACAGACAGATTTTTCAGAACTATGGCATATTTTTAGTTAGACCATTTCCAAGCTATTTTCTAACAGAAAATGTTGTTTTGACATTTAAAAAACTAGTTCCGACAGTGAAAAAATCAGTGAAAATATAAACTTATATGGCTCACATGTGAAATATAAACAATGAATATATAAGGTTATATCTTAATCATAAAATCCACTATTTCACTGGAAAGCATATAATAAAACAATTAGCTGCATGACCAAGTGTGATCTCAAGTCCGCTTGCATGTTCTTCGTTATTATTATTTTTTGTCTGTTTAAGTATGTTTTAATTGAAACTTAGACTGTTGTTTGTTCATTATAATATTTGAGACAACTCAAGTTATGATCAAATCAAATAGTCTCCATGAAGCCCCCTTTAAATATCAAACATCAGTGGTTTTAGAGCTGTTCAGAAAAAATACTAATATTGCAAGTTTTGATAATTTTAGATTGTATTTCGATTTTGATAGAAAAATATTAAAATATACTATAACCACTAATCATTTTATACGTACAAAACAAATCGAACAGCTGGATGTACGTTTTATTCCTACTTATCTCTGTCACAGTGTCTCAACGATGCTATAGTTATATAGTGGGTTTTCGTAGAGACGCGTTTTTTGTATTAACTGAGTTCATGCCCAGTGATTACAATGGCTCCCATCTCAGTAGGTTTTAATGGATTATTGATGGACATTTTCCAAATTTCGAATCTATGAATACACTTTGTGAGCAACTATCAATGAAAACAGCTGTGCCCTTGACCTATTTTGTAAGCAAACAAGAACTACCTTACTTGTCTTCCGACCCCACCTTTTCAAGTGAAAACCTATTTTTCCATATGAAAAGAACACTGCTGCATTATCCATACTTGAACTTGCAGCAAATCATTAATATGTTACATTTTAACATTGGTGACAGTGGGTATAATAATTGGTGGTTTCATACCTAATACTATGTACAACTGCTGGCAATATGAATTCCATTGAAATTAATATTGATGATTTAACATTGGTGTCAATGGGTATAATAATTGGTGGTTTCATACCTAATACTATGTACAACTGCTGGCAATATGAATTCCATAGAAATTAATGTTGATGATTTAACATTGGTGGCCATGGGTATAAAAATTGGTGGTTTCATACCTAATACTATGTACAACTGCTGGCAATATGAATTCCTGATGAGTTAACATTGGTGTCAATGGGTATAATAATTGGTGGTTTCATACTATGTAAAACTGCAGGCAATATGAATTCCATAGAAATTAATATTGATGATTTAACATTGGTGGCAATGGGGGTAATAATTGGTGGTTTCATACCTAATACTATGTACAACTGCAGGCAATATGAATTCCATAGAAATTAATATTGATGATTTAACATTGGTGGCAATGGGGATAATAATTGCTGGTTTCATACCTAATACTATGTACAACTGCAGGCAATATGAATTCCATAGAAATTAATATTGATGATTTAACATTGGTGGCAATGGGGATAATAATTGGTGGTTTCATACCTAATACTATGTACAACTGCTGGCAATATGAATTCCATAGAAATTAATATTGATGATTTAACATTGGTGTCAATGGGTATAATAATTGGATGATTTAACAACAAATGTACACCGATATTTAATTGCAGATATGTTACAATACATCAATTCAACAGCACAATATTCATAGAAACATATGCAAATGGATTGAACTAAAAGTTATTACAACATTAGTTACAGTTCTCTCCAGACGTTCAAACATTTCCGTGAAGCAGTTAATAAGCAGATATAATGCATGTGCACATTTCATATGAAACTGACTCACATTATCAGGGTTTGCTCTTGTATATATAGAGGATCTTACTGACTCACATTATCAGGGTTTGCTCTTGTATATATAGAGGATCTTACATGATCTTACATGAGTACTCATTCATTATTGAATTTATTAAACTAGTTGGCAAAATGATATAATGCGAGGCTCTTGCCGAGCATTATATCATTTTTGCTAATGAGTTTAATAAATTCAATAATGAATGAGAACGAATGTTAGATTCTATTTATCACATATCGACTTTTAATGCATTTTGCACGCGAAACACGCGAAACCGACATAACCGTGGAAATTGGATTTTTTTGACAGCGCATCCTAGGCTTATTCGCTGCCGGAACGGCAGCGACTCTTATACTGTTTTAGTAATTGCACATGGTAAGGTAGTAATGAATAGTTTCTTTGATTTTTTTCACTTTGATAACGCAATTTTATAATTACACCTGGTAGCAATGAACAGTTTATCTGTGTTGTAATGCACGCTAACGCAAACGCATCCCATACAAGTGAGTAATTTCATTTCTGTGCTGATGTGTACTTTAGCACGTCGTGCTACAAAGGTGAATATGTAATCAATTTGTAAGGCATGTCAAGGATTCGCCCACCTTGATTCAAAATGTTTGGTAGCACATATTGGGAAGAAAGTGTCTGGTAAAAAAAACGGTCATGGCGTGTTTACATCTCCGTGACAACACTTTTTTTGAATATTGTTTTAACACCCGTGACTTGGTCTGTTATTATGTTAAACTTTGTTCCCAGTTCCTACCCAGAAATAATGCTATTTTCTCTCGGCAGCTAGTTTACGCTTGCGACAAACCGTGCTTGTTTGCATACTTATATAATTAGTGGTATATTGAAAATATAGAATGGTGTTATTTCACTCCCACACCGTAAGTTATGTGATATATATATAACTCTTCAAAATCACCTCCATACCTTTTCACAAAACTAGCGAGTTCTAAGCCTTCCGTTTTTCAAGGCAATCGCTCAAAATGACATATACATATGTGCGCATATTAAAATGTGTTTGTGATGTCTGCGGACAATGATGTCATTATGTATTTCCCGTTGATGTTCGTTTCTGGTAGCGGCATACACATTCACATTTACAAGTGTTTTGTTTCCGCCTATGTTAACAAGATCTGCTATTAAAGCGGTTGATGCACTATTTTTAAACACGGTTTATTTTAAAGGGCTCTAAAAAAATGAAAAAAAGCTGAATGAATTATCAAAATGACACGAAAAATAAAGGAGATATGACCTATTGAAAATGTGTAAAGAAAAACAAATGGAGGCGGCCATCTTTGAACGATGACGTCATCGTGCCTTTTTACCACATATGGCAAATTTTCAATGGGTCATATCTCCTTTAAATACATTGTGTAGGAAATTAGTGCGTCAACCCCTTTAAATATCAATTAGTTCGTGTCAATAACAATTATTATCGATTGACGTTGCTTTCACCAAGTGCGACTAAAATATTGTTATAGTTTAATTTTAGTATAGTTTTAAACTGCTTTATTTTATATCGAAGCTCTCTGAACTTATTTTAATCACGCTCGATGTCTTCCTGGGTAGAACCAGTATTAGGCAAAATCAGATAAAGTGTCTTGCTCAGGATCATACCACATATGGACATGACCTTCCGATCCTAAGTCCAATGCTCTACCATTAGACCACAGTGCTCCACGATTTTTTTTTATAAGCAATGATAAATACCATACATACATTCATGCGTTTTAGCGGCCACAGTTGCCATGGTAAACTCTCAAGTGTTTGTGTTTACTGATTCACCGCCAAAGGATCCCGGCATGGTCAACTACATTACCAGTTTAAGCACAGAGAAGAAGTTGCAAGTGCAGTTCCTCTTATCGGGCACGTGCCGCAAGCGTAGCAATACAGGTTAGCATATATAGAAAAAATATGGCTCAGAAAGCACTGTTTAAAACTGTTTGTGTAATTCAATAAACTATTAAAGACTATGTATGCATTCAACTTCTAAGTCATTCGATGTATTGATAACTTTGCATAACATCTGAAAGAACAGTACTACTCATATTACTTGCAAAATTTGAGTATTTTGTACTTACCCATGGGCGTAGGAACGTTTCAGTTATTGCGGGGAGGGGGCGGGACTTTATTTGACAATAAAAAAACGTATGTTTCAAATATTGGGGGTGGGAGGGGGTATTGGGGGTAAGGGTGGAGGGGGTGGGAGCGGGGGCAAACGTTTGACAAGTAAAAAAACAAAAAGTTTAACACGCTCAATTACACCAAAACATACAACATTATATAGGAAAAAAAAGAACTTTTTGAAAGCTAATTTTTTTTATTCAAATTATTGGGTGGTGGTGGGGGTGGGGTTGGGATGTGTGTGTGGTGGGGTGGGGGGGGGGGGGAATTCCCCGGTTACTACGCCTATGTTACTTTAGCAAACATTGATGTGTTGTTTTGTTTTTTTCAGGCACGAGAACGACTTTCTACAGGGTGCGGTTTTAAATATGATTACGCGAGAAAATAAAACTCTGAGAAACTTAAATGGTCAGTTCGTTATTTTCTGAGAGTACACTATAATGCAGTTAACATATGTCACCGTGTTTGTTTTCTGCAATAAGTATATGATAAAATTGTACGCATTGCTCTGAACAGTGTTTAAAGTAAAAGAATAAAAACATCCGTAAAAGGCCCATCGATCACGATTGG
>JAWPHD010019747.1:0-34449 GCA_037043455.1 Cyrtodaria siliqua | reverse complement strand
GACAAAGTTTGTGTATTAAAACCTTTAAGGGCCATAACTCTGCCAAAACCCATTCAACCAGAACACGGAGATGATTTGCACAACAAGACCTTGAACTGATCATCCCCCAAAAAAATTGTTTAAATCTAGCCAGTGGTTCAGGAGAACTGTCAGGACAAAGTTTGCGTATTACAACCTTTAAAGGACTCCGACTAAATCATTCAACTGGAACACCGTGACAATTTGTATAACTAGGCTTGGTACTGATCATCCCTGTAAAGTATCACTGCAATCCAGCCAAACAAAGACCTGTTCATCCTAATGAGGCCAAAATATAGCACATTTTAGAAAATCAAGGGCCATAACTCCAGTGTAAATAATCCAATATGGCTTATTTTCGAACTTGTCTGAGCTTTCATTGATATTAACAATCTGGTAAAGTTTGGTAAAGATCGGAAGAAAAACAAAGGCCCTATCATCATAACGAGGCAAAATATAACATTTTGAACTAAATCAAGGGCCATTACTCTGCTGTTACTGGTTCGATCTGGCTGGTTTTCGAACTTGTCCGAGCTTTCATTGATACATGTATTATCAATCTAGTAAAGTTTGGTAAAGATCGGATGTAAAATGAAAGCCCTATCATCTTAACGAGGCAAAATACAGCATTTTTAACTAAATCAAGGGCCATAACTCCGCTTATACTTCTCCGATCTCAGTTTTCAAACTTGTCCGAGCTTTCATTGATATTAACAATCTGGTAAAGTTTGGTAAATAACAGATTGAAAATGAAGACCCTATCGTTTTAACGAGGCAAAATATAGCATTGTTCAACTAAATCAAAGGTTTTCGAACTTGTTCGAGCTTTCATTGATAACTCCGCTGTTACTGGTCCGATCTGCCTGGTTTTCAAACTTGTCCGAGCTAACCATTAATATTAACCATTTAGTAAAATTTGGTAAAGATCTGATAGAAAACGAAGGCTCTATGGTCTCGAGGCAAAATAGAGACTTTTTAACCAAATCAAGGGCCATAACTCCACTGTTACTGGTCCAATCTGGCTGTTTTTTGTAACTTGTCCAACTTTCATTGATATTACCAGTCTGGTAAAGTTTGGTAAAAATTGAATGAAAAATGACTCAGGACCCTTAGACCCAATGGCAATAATTTCAATACTTACGTCACATGTTTTTGCTTGGTTACATGTTTTGCCAGAGAGGCAATTGTCCTCTCAGACATTTTCACTCGTGGACGAGCCTTCACTTGTGGCCGTGCTAGTGTAGGTGCTGTGACTTGGACTTGTGTAGGTGCTGGAGCCTTCCCTTTTTCACGTGCAGGAGCCTTCCCTGAAGACACCACAAGTCAGTAGTTAGTAGATTTTTTTAAAGATTGTATCAAAAATTAACAAGAAATGTTTGTAAAACATGGAGCCTTCCCTTGTGGACGTGCTGGAGCCTTCCCTGAAGACACTACAAGTCAGTAGTTAGTAGATTTTTTTAAAGATTGTATCAAAAAATAACAAGAAATGTTTGTAAAACATATATGCACCCCCCCCCCCCGATTGTATCAAAAAATAACAAGAAATGTTTGTAAAACACATTTTTTTTAATTAGAATCAAATTTAATCTTAATATTCATTCAATAAAGGGATGTAATTTAAAAAATAATTTTAAATTAATATGGTCTTTAGGTTTAAATACAAAAACATCACAACATACTTTTATATCAAAAACAATAGGCCCAAGAGGGCCTGTATCGTTCTACTGGATACACCCGGGGCGTGGCCCAAAGTTGACCCCAGATTCACCATTTGAACAAACTTGGTAGAGGATCCAAAAACTGATATTAAATAAAATCAAACCTTTATCTGTTGTAGTTTCAGAGAAGATTTTTGAAGTTCTTCCCTATAACTCTATGTAAAACTGATCCAACAAAGCGTAAAAAAAAAAAAAAAAAATATAAAAAAAAAAATTTAAAAAAAAAAAAAATAAAAAAATAAAAAAAAAAAATAAATAAAAAATAAACAAAAAAAAAATAAAAAAAAAAAATTAGAAAAAATAAAAAAAAATAAAAAAGGAACAATTTAAAAAAGAAAGAAAAATATTTGAACCCATAAGCCAAAATAGTTTTAAAAAATAACGAGCAATTTTTAGTGATTATTTTTTTTACAAGTTTTTTTACTATGGCAACCACATTTCTTATGCGAATCTAGCCAAAAGGGGAGGTGTATAACTACACCATGAGACAAACATTCTGCCAAGTTTGGCATTGGTAGTGCCAGCTGTTCTTGAGTATCACTAAGACAAGCGATTTTTAGTGATTTTTTGCAAGTTTTGTTACCATGCCAACCACATTTCTTATGCGAATCTACCCAAAAGGGGAGGTGCACAACTAGACAATGCAACAAACATTCCTGCATAGTTTTGGGTTTGTAGTGACAGCTGTTCTTCAGTTATCGGGAAGACAAGCGATTTTTAGTGATTTTTTACAACTTTTGTTACCATGCCAACCACATTTCTAATCCTTATCTACCCAAAAGGGGAGGTGCACAACTACACCATGACACAAACATTTCTGCCGAGTTTCAAATTTGTACTTCAAGCTGTTTTTGAGTTAGCACGAAGACAGGCGATTTTTAGTGTTTTTTTTATATGTTTTGTTACCATGCCAACCACATTTCTTATGCGAATCTACCCAAAAGGGAAGGTGCACAACTAGACCATGACACAAACATTTCTGCCAAGTTTTGAGTTTGTAGTGCCAGCCGTTCTTGAGTATCACGAAGATAAGCGATTTTTAGTGATTTTTTACAAGTTTTGTTACCATGCCAACCACATTTCTTATCCGAATCTACCCAAAAGGGGAGGTGCACAACTAGACCTTGACACAAACATTTCTGCCGAGTTTCGAGTTTGGAGTTCAAGCTGTTTTTGAGTTAGCATGAAGACAGGCGATTTTCAGTGTTTTTTTACATGTTTTGTTACCATGCCAACCACATTTCTTATGCGAATCTACCCAAAAGGGAGGTGCACAGCTACACCATGACACAAACATTCCTGCCAAGTTTCGAGTTTGTAGTGCCAGCCATTCTTGAGTTATCACAAAGACAAAGTGGACCGACCGACCGACCGACATACATACCGACATACCGACATTTTTTTTATATGTTTTGTTACCCTGGCAACCACATTTCTTATGCGAATCTACCCAAAAGGGGAGGTGCACAACTACCCCATTACACAAACATTCCTGGCAAGTTTCGAGCTTGTAGTGCCAGCTGGTCTTGAGTTCTCGCAAAGACAAGAAGATTATGGACCGACCTACGCCTGTGCAAAGCCATATGCCCCCCCTTCGGGTAGTGGGGCATAATAACTTTAAGAACAGATATGACATGCCATATGGTCATTGGATTTCAGGAAAAATGAACACATAAACCTCATTTGGATTGGATGGGACTTCGTTGACAATTAGGTATACATACTTAAAGGAATTACACCAGGGCAGGTATTATTCTTAAATTTGTTCAAATACATAATTTATGTGTCTAATTGATACAAATAAACTATGGAAAAAAAACAGGGATAGAGTAGTTTTGCACGTTCCACAAAAGTAAGAAAATAGGGATTTTCATTGCAAGACAGTAGCAATCAAGTTGGGATTTTCAACCCGTTTCCAGAAAATTAGCTTCCATGTACTAATTAACATCTGCTGTAGCATGTTTTCATGATGCCTTCTGATCCATGCACAAGAAATTGGTAGAACCGATGGATGCTCCTCAAACACATGTGAAATATGGAATGCCAAATTAACATACACTCAATTAATTGAACCTCTCTTCAGTTATTTGAATATAGTTCTAATTCAATTGTAGAGATGTTCAATTCAATTCAATTCAAGAGAGGTTCAATTCAATTGAAGAGAGGTTGAAGAGAGGATTCAATGAAGAGAGGTTTAATTCAACTGAAGAGAGGTCTAATTCAGTATTGGAAATGAACCTCTCTTCAACTGAATTAAACCTCTGTTCAATTGAATAAGATCCCTTATCAATTGAATTGAACCTATCTTCAATTGAATTAGAACTCTCTTCAATTACACCTGAACTGAACCTTGGTCTAATTCAATTGAAGAGGTTCAATTCATCCAATTCAATTGAATAGAGGTTCAATTCAATTGGAGAGAGGTCTATTCAATTGAAATTCAACTGAAGAGAGGTCTAATTCAATTGAAGAGAGGTTAATTTGTTTGAAGAGAGGTTCACTTCAGTTGAAGAGAGGTTCAATTCCAATACTGAATTAGAAGTATTGTAATTTTAGATTTCTCTTTAATTGAAGAGGTCTAATTCATTTCAGGAGAAGTTCAATTCAAATAGTGAATTAGATCTCTCTTCAATTGAATTATACCTCTCTTCAATTGAACTGAACCTCTCTTCAACTGAATAAGACCTCTCTTCAAATAACTGAGTTCATGTTACAGTTGAGCCGACAAACTTTATATTTAAAAAAAACATGCAAACTCCAGCAACTCTGCCAATTTATTTTAACCAAAACGTCTAGGCAATATGCACTATCAGTAAGACATTATTATACCTCAATCATAGGATGTGCCATTTGAAATAGGCAATTCAGTACCTTGTTCAAGCCACCACTTCACCTCCTTAATTAAAATTACGTAGAAACGTTACTGACGTAATCTTTGTAAGAAAATCATCATAATGGTGACGATGTTTTTCCCAGTGATGTTTTTATTCCACGGCCTTACTTTGTCAGATTTTCTGTTTACGTTTGAGTTTGTAGAAGAATGGAGATTTCAACAAGAGGCCCAAGAGGGCCTGTGGACGCTCTACTGGCTAAAATGGCTCTTATAACATCAATGAAGCGAGAGACTGCCATTTACATTTTTTTGAAAGTTTTGGGCAAAATACAGCTTTTCAACTAAATCAAGGGCCATAACTAAAGAATCTGGTAAAGATTGGTAAAGATCAGATGAAAAATGAGGCAAAATATAGCATTTTTAACTAAGTCAAGAGCCATAATTCCTCTGTTACTGGTCCGACTGGTCCAACATAGAGCTAAAAAAAAAAATAAAAAAAATAATAATATAAAAAAGGAAAGTCATAAAATCTGGTAAAGTTCCCCCACCCACCTAAATATATGTTGTGTGGTCAAATTAAGATAGTTCCACTACAATTAGCCGAGAGAAAAAAAGCTTTATATTTTGAATGCTTATTATTAAAGGTTAGAATGTCCATAAGTACTGTGCTTTGAGGGGTATAGAATCACTTGGGTTAAACGTCTAATTTTAAAATGAAAGGAAAATGTTTATTTAATTTCTGATTTAGATTTACCGTTTTAGTTGTATGATAGCAAAATTTCTAAAATTATTGTCCTGAAATTGTGATTTTTTAATAGGCGTTTTTGCACCAATATTTACATAATTTCATTTTATCCTTAAAAGTGCCAAACTTCAACAAGTTACCTTAACTGATGATTGCATTTTGACTTTTGTCCCTAACATTTGTTAAAACAGCAAATATTTATTTCTGAGTTTATTGTGACAGTATGTATTTTTCTTTTCAGAAACACACTTCATTCAGGTAGTATAGAATCATTTTTTCTGAGAGGTGTTGCACGTAGTGATATATTTTGCATGGAAAAATGTCCCAAATAATTTCATGGTTGAATAAATATATGCTTATATGATATATCTTCAAGCCTGGAAAGTTTTAAAATAATCTAAAATATATAAGCTGAGAAAATTGAATTTAAACAGGAAATGATTCTTTACTATCAATGATTCTATACACCCCAAAGCACTGTACTTATTATACATTATATATATAAATAACACCAAAATTTGTACGTTCTCATTCAGTGCAGTCCCATCAGCAGTTTTGAAGATATTCTCTCGACAAAAAAAATAAGTATAAAATTACGAAGGGCAATAACTCTAATCTAAATAATGGCAGAGTTACAGTTGTTGCATTCTGCACTTCGTTTTTGTCAACACACATGGGTTTGTTTATTTACACGGATTGTTACCCGGCTCCCAATTTCATCGCATGCGCAGAGCCCAAAACAAAACGAAGTGGCCACCTAGTAGACAACAATTATTGTTGGAAATTCAAATTAGTTTGGTGTTATTTTGCGATTAAAGTAGGGGCGAGTTGTATTTGTTGTTGCTTTTTCATTGATATCGTCATTGATATCGTTATTGCTCAGTGCTAAATTTCCTTGACAATGGATAAAAATGGAAAATTGCTGAAACCAAATGTTTCTGTTGTCACCTGGTCTATTCCGACTTCACCTTCACCTTGTTAGTAAAACACTGAGCGTCTGGAGAAAAAAATAATCAAGGAATTTCGTTCTGTTTTTGGTAGATGTTACAGTGATTCAAGCCACATATAAATAACCTAAAGTTATGCAAATTGTTCACATTTAAGACCTGTAATTTGAGTGAGAACCGATGCCTATATGTATAATTAGTACTTATGGACATTCCAACCTTTAATATAAACATTAATTGAATTGAATTGAATGTTGTTTAACGGCTCATCAACACAGTATAGGTTATTTAGAGCTGCCCCAGAGAGAGGGGAAGGATACATAGGAATCCGGGAACCTGCCCTACTCTTATTATCGAATATATTCCTATGGTTCTTTAACGTGCTCGGAGGATAGACCGATACACGGGACCGCCCGGTTTACGTCCCCATCCGACGGACGAGGCTAAGGGAACGTGTCTTGCCCAAGAACACACCGACGGAACTCAGTGGCACCACGGAGGATTGAACCCGGGGCCTCCGGTTACAAATCAGCCGCGCTACCGACTGCGAATATAAACATTAAAAATATAAACCAAAAAAAGTTTTCTCGGCTATTTGTAGCGGAACTATCTTAATTTGACCACACAACATATTTAGTGGGGTGGGGGGGCAGGGGGCACTATGATACGGTTGCCTGTGACTCATATATTTGTATTCAAATTGATTGAATGCCTCAGCGTTTGTGGCAGGCATATTGGTTTTGTAAATCATTTATTTTAGGAATATTGTTTTGCTCAGATTTAAAAACATACCTTTTCCTTTTCCTGTGGCTTCTTCTCCTGCTGCTTTTGCTCCATGGCCTTCTGCATCTTCCGTTGCCCTCTGTAATGTAAATGTTAACACTTTTTTAAGAGAAAACAAGAAATGCCACCAAAGTTCATGGCAAACTGTAAATTGGTCAACCACTACAGCACACATGCAGAGCATTGCAAAATCATAACCTCTTTTGATAAACTTTTTAACAATTTTAATAAAGATTGTATGAAAGTGATTATGATCAAGAGCCTTACAAGTTTGTACAGAAGTCAGGTTGTCATACTTCCTGTCATATTACAAGTTTGTACAGAAGTCAGGTTGTCATACTTCCTGTCATATTACAAGTTTGTACAGAAGTCAGGTTGTCATACATCCTGTCATATTACAAGTTTGTACAGAAGTCAGGTTGTCATACTTCCTGTCATATTACAAGTTTGTACAGAAGTCAGGTTGTCATATTTTCTGTCATGTTACAAGTTTGTACAGAAGTCAGGTTGTCATACTTCCTGTCATATTACAAGTTTGTACAGAAGTCAGGTTGTCATATTTTCTGTCATATTACAAGTTTGTACAGAAGTCAGGTTGTCATACTTCCTGTCCTATTACAAGTTTGTACATAGAACAATTCAAAGATTAAGAGATGTTTTGTATCTGTATGGTTACAAAGTAGGACCAATACTGGTATATAACTTCGGGGAGAGTGCGCAAGCTTAGTAACAGTTGGAAAGGGACGATGTGAATCCCTCAACGTCTCGGGCGCTGATAGTGTTCTCGTCCAGGTGGTTCTACTTAATCACTGTTTTTACGAAAAATGAGTTCCTGTATTGATCAGTGTTGGCGTTATCTATCACAAAGCACTTTGAATTGTTTGTTACTTGCCGCTCAATAATGTTTTTAGATTCAAAATCTGAGAATTGCTTGGCTTTTATGTCTTTTTGGTCTTTGACACTAAAAAATCATGTGTCTATTGCCGGTACCATACCCCCACATCTTGTATAGGTAGACAACTCGGTTGAATTCACTCCTATGCTGAAGTGTCGGTAGGTCGAGATCTTGCAGCATTCTTGTCACGCAGCCATCAGCTCGTGACTTATAATCCCTTTGGATGAACCTAGCAGCTTGGCACTGAATTTTTTCCAAGGAGTTTACATCCTTTTGGAAATGCGGGTTCCATAGAGGAGCCATATTCGAGGGTTGAGCAGACTAGAGTGATGTTTGCTAGCTTCCGACATTCATGTGGGCAGTTCTTTAAGTTTCTTCTTAGGAAGCCTAGCGTTGATTGGCTTTTTTGCATATATTATTTATGTGGGTACTCCACTGTAGGTCTTCCGAGATGGTGATGCCTAAATATGGATTTGCCGAAAATTGTTGGGGTATTGCATTGTCAAGTTGGTAGAAATGTGATGATGAGTTCCTGACACTTAAAATATAGCACTCCTTGGCATTGAATCACATACCCCAAGTTGATGCCCATTTTTTCAGATCTAGCAGGTTGTTTTGGAGAGCCATGTGGTCTTGTATGATGTTTATTATCCTGTATAGAAGCAGTCATCTGCGAAGAGTCAGACTTTAGATGTAACACAATCTGGTAAGTCATTGATATGGCAGAGGAACATTAGCGGTCCCAGGACAGTGCCTTGAGGCACACCAGATTCGACGTGGACACTTTCAGTGTTCCCCTTCGCAGACAGCATTCACTGATCTCTCCTTCAAAAATAAGGAAAAACAGTTATTTAGTTGGCCCTTGACGCCATAGCAGTCTATTTTATGGAGGAGTTTGTAGTGTGGGACTGTGTAAAATGCCTTTGAGAAGTCGAGGATGGCAATATAGATTTGTTGTTTCTTGTCGAAAGCTTAAAGAAGTCATGGAGAGTAACTAGAAGCTGACTTTCAGTGGAGAATCCAGATCGAAACCATTGGTTGAGCTTGGTCAATATGTTGTTTCTCGAAATTTTTCCACATGTGACTGCAAATGATATGCAGGATTTTACAAGGCACTGATGTTAGTGAAAAAAGTCTATAATTTTCGGGCAAGTGTCTATCGCCTTTTTTGGAGACAGGGGATATGTTCCTCTAATCTTGTGGCAGTGTGCCAGTGTCAAGATAAAACTGGAAAACATCAAGGAGTCCTTGGGCTAGCTCTTCAGCACAAGTCTTCAGTACAATGTTTGGGATGTTGTCTTGATATTTTAAGGTTTGTAAGGAGTTTTAATATGCCTTTCCTTTCAATGTTTAGGTGTGGAATGGTATGGAATGGTAGGTATAGTTTTCCTTAGATTGACTGGTGGAAGAGAGGTGTTGCTGTCTCTGGTGAATTTGACTGGAATTGGTTTGCTTTGGAGTCAGTGATGAGGTTGCTGTGCAGTTTAAGAGGAGCAGTTCTGATATTATCTTCTTTTTTTTTAATTTAACGTATTTCCAAAAAGGCTTAGAGTTGTTTTCCTGTAGTCCTTCTTGGATGATGTTGTTTACATTGTCCCATTCGGCTCTGCGGAATTGTTGTTTGCATTATTTTTGAAACCGTCTGTATTTTACCCAGTTGTCTTAGCCTTGGCATGTTTATATTGCTTTTTTCTTTAGTGACTTGCGAAGTTTCCTGTCCACCCTGGGTAGCGAATATTTGCTTCCGCATGTTTTTGGTGGCACATTTTATTCAACGGATCTATGTATTCCATCTTTGAAGGTTGACCAAAGTTCTTCAATGTCAGTTCCTTGGCTTAATTGTATGTTAACTTCAGATGATATAGAGTCACAGTCTGCCTTGATAGCTTCCCAGTTTGCCTTTGCAAATTTGAAGATCTTCCTTGGTTTCTGGTTATGGTACACAGACTTGATGTCCGCGTCAGTGACAGATATAAAAGGTGCATTGACAGAGGATTTAATCAAGGAAGGGTTTGTTGTAAAAAACTGGTCAAGTACGTTATGATCTCTGGTTGGTTCTTCATGGATTTGCGTCAAGTTGAATTCTGTCATGGTGTCTACAAGGTGCTGCTGTATTGATCTGTCTTGGACTTTCGTGTCAAAGTGTTCCAGTCAATATCAGGGCAGTTAAAGTCTCCACACAAGCTGAGATGCTTTGGTTTGGAAGAGTTCAGAAGTTTCAGTGAATCTGCAAGTTTGTTAATGTCAGATATGTTTCTCTTTGGCATATAAAATGATCCAATATAGAGGACTTTTTTTGATTTAAGTGACACTTTTACATATTCAAGTTCACAGTCTGTGATGAAATCAATACACTCTATTGCCGTCCAGTTGTTCTGGATTGCTATGAAGACTCCACCCCCTCTAGTGCCCCTGTCGTTTCTGAATGCTTGGTAGTTGGATGGCAAGATTTCGGCATTGTTAATAGCGTTTGGAGATGTTGGTTTGCCTGGTTGTATTCCTTTCAGCCATGATTCTGTTCCACAAATTATGTCCGGTTTTATGTAGTTAACAACCATTTTGAACTCGGGATTATTTTCTTTCACACTTCTGCAGTTGATGTTAAAGATCCTAAGGTTCTGTTTATCTGGCAGCTCTGGGTAGGGGTTAGAATCACTGAGGTCTTTCCCTGACGACATCCTACGACTGCTGCAGTTGCTCGAAGTAGAATGTAGGTGTGAGCTGTTGGCGTTGTTACCTCTAGGGCGGCTTGTGTGTAGAGGGCTAAAGACATTTGAGTGGACAGAGTCTATATGGTCGAGTCGATGAAGGTTAATGGTGTGAATAAATTTGATATTTGAAGTTCGTAACTGCGAAAGGTGAAACTATCGCAATTTAGGTCACATTTGCAGCACTTCCATACAACACTGGGCCTTTCTAAAGCTCTATAGTCATGTGAGCACATAGATAAACACGTTCTGCGATGCCAAACGTTACAGTCGCCGCAGGCAATCCCTTCCTGTGACCAATATACTGGGTATTCGCAGATGGCACAGGGCCAAACAGGTTGGCTGTTCCTTGGTGGTATAGGGTTTAGTTCTGTATCACCGGACAGCACTAACAGTAATGTCAGAATGGTTTTACACGTCGATGGGTTGTGCGGTTCAATATGTCTTGAGGTGAATGTTTTTCAAGTTTTTTTACACCGATTGCAATATTTGTAGCATAAGCAGTATGTGATGAATGTTCATTATAGTTCATGAAGTACAGGACTGTGCATAACAACAATAGGAGGCTCATGGTCAACTGTGGTCTAAGCTTGACGATGTATTTTTTTTTTGGCTTTCCTGTTGGCGGCCATTGTTGACTTGTGGGTGGGGTATGGCACACGACAATAGGTGTTGAAGTTTTAGCCAGACATGGTTAATTTATACGCACTGGTGATAAATGGGGTGATACCTGTTACCCTTTACACAATTTGAATAGTTTGTAATAAGTACTACTTCATATATAAACTATTAATTCAATATTTTCTTCATTATTCTCGAGTGGATTAAGATCACGTCTTATACTTTCGTGCATGCACACTCTTCTTTTGTATATTAATAACATGTACATTTTAATAAACCTTTAAGTTCTCGAACAAAGGCTTAATCAGCCTTTAAATTATTGGAGGTGCTGGATTTTGACTTTCCTGTAACAAACATTTTCTACCAAAAAAAAAGCTTTTCTTATTTCATTCACCTAAATAAATCATTTTAGACCAAATTAATATTGATTTTTCATTTTGTTAAGCTTTAAGTTTGGTACAGTGGAATTTTTCAAGATTCAGTCGTATTTTCTCATATTTGTGTAACATTGCAATGCTTGTATCATGTAACCCTTACCCGCTAAGCACGACTATAATAGCCCTTGCGTCCATTGTAAATGGGGTTACAATGTCTGGCTGCTGATCAGTCATTTCCCCCAAAACACCCCTTTGTCACATAAATGGAATGGTATTAATACAATGCAAGGACAGTCCATTATACATTCTATAGCGAGCTAAGGGTTAATAATATAAGAATCTTTCACGACTATCCGGTGAAGATAGGGAATTCCAACCCGAGGTATAAGTGTTTTTATTGGAGCTGAGGCTCTGCCGAGGTTCCGATTAAAACACTTATACCGAGGGTTGGAATTCCCTATCTGAACCGAATACCCATGATAGATTTTGTTTCTTGCATATCAGAGACAAGTTGTGCGCCGCCGCCGCCAGCTACTAACGTTTTACATGTGTTTCTGCATACCGGATGTTGGCACACGTGAATTTTATCTTGACCCTAGGGCGAGATGGAAATATCTAGCCCTGGTAAAATGACGGATATCCTTGTCCGGTATGCAAGAATCATGTTTATTACATTTCTTTCGGTGAAAGACAAGGCATGCTCAGTATGACAAAGAAAGAACACCCGAGTTTAGTATTAGCCAAATTATAGGTTACCAGCTCTGCCATACGTCTGTACTTGTTCAGGACATTCTTTGATGCTTGTATTACCTAAAGAAAATAAACAAAACAAATATAAACTAGAGGGTCAAATGGCCCATCACTTACCTGATCACCTTTGGCAAGAAGTAAACAGTGAAACAATCTTATAAATTAACAGAGACTCAGTAACTGTGCATGTCCTTCCAATTTGCTATAGTATGCACATCAGTAATTAGTCATGATGAAATGAGTGGTATTTCAAAGAAAGAACAGTCCATTATATATATATATATATATCTATGTAGCGGGTTAAGGTTAGTTTGAAATATCAATCAAACAATAGTTTTATCTCCTTATAATGATTGAATCCAACTGTTATGGGAAGGAACTGTAAACTGTTAACATTAAAGGGACACTGTCTGCCAATAAGCAGATATTAAGAATAGCCAAATAACTCTGATTTTTACTGAGTGAAATGTATACATAAAAACATGAGCTCATAGACCCAAATAGGTCGGTCAGTAGTAATACATTTGTGAGTTTGAAAAAAATAAGTTTTATTAATTATTTGTGAATAATGTGGGACCCTCAGCAGTGAACTATTGACCTCGACTGCATTTCGGTCGATAGTTCACTGCTTCTGGTCAATAGCCATTCCCTTGGATGAATAGTTTTAACCATTGACCTAAGCAGAAGTAGATACCGTATTGTTTCTAATTAGCGCTCCCCCTCTAATTAGCGCCCAGCCCCACCCAACCCCCAACTTTAAAAAAATAATAAAAATCTTACCTTGAGGTGTAAAAGCAGTTAATATCCAAGAAACAGCTAGTATACACACACTTATGAATTTAATTCCATATTTCAGTAACACAACATTTTTTAGCATTATATAAGGAAATTAAAATGTGTACTGGCTTACGAAAAGCGTTCTAATAAGCGCCCTCTTTCAGAAAATGTCACGTCCCCGGGGTGCTAATTAGAAACAATACGGTAGTTGTAAAATGTATTATACAATTATGATCCATTTAGGAAGATTTCACAACCGTCAATACAAAAATCACTTCCTCAATATTTAAACTGATGCACCTAAATGGTATTGCAGTTATGTATGAGCTATGATCATTTCTGAACCATTGTGTTCCAGTATTAATGATATTGTGAGGTGATTGTGAAAATACTATTTATAAATATAAATATAGAATAAGATACAACAGTTTCACAGTCATCCCACAATATTCTGGCTATACCAGTTGACAGTTACATACTATACCAGTTGACAGTTTCAGTCATCCCCGTGATATTCTGACTATACTAGTTGACAGTTTAACAGTCACCCCACGATAATCTGACTATACCAGTCAACAGCTTCAAAGTCACCCCGTGATATTCTGGCTATACCAGTTGACAGTTTCATACGATACCAGTCGACAGTTTCACAGTCACCCTGCGACAATCGGACTATACCAGTCGACAGTTTCACAGTCACCCCACGCTATTCCGACTATACCAGTCAACAGCTTCAAAGTCACCCCGTGATATTCTGACTATACAAGTCGATAGTTTCACAGTCACCCCATGATATTCTGACTATACCAGTCGACAGTTTCAAATTCACCCTGCAATATTATGACTATACCAGCCAACAGCTTCACAGTCACCCTGCGATATTTTAACTACACAAGTTGACATTTTCACAGTCACCTAACGGTATTCTGACTATACCAGTCAACAGCTTCACAGTCACCCCATGATATTCTGACTACACAAGTTGACAGTTTCACAGTCACCTAACAGTATTCTGACTATACCAGTTGACAGTTTCAAATTCACCCTGCAATATTATGACTATACCAGTCAATAGTTTCACAGTCATCCCATGATATTCCGACTATACCAGTAGACAGTTTCACAGTCACCCTGACCACCTATGACTATGCCAGTTGACAGTTTTACAGTCACCCTGCGATATTCTGACTATACAAGATGACAGTTTCACAGTCACCAAGATATTTTAACTATACCAGTCAACAGCTTCACAGTCATCCCATGATATTCTGACAATACCAGTCAAAGATTCACAGTCACTTTGCGATATTCTGACTAGAAGTTGACAGTTTCACCCCACAATATTCTGACTATACCAGTCAACAGCTTCACAGTCATCCCATGATATTCTGACTATACCAGTCGACAGTTTCAGTCACCATGCAATATTCTGACTATACTAGTCGACAGTTTCAAAGTCTCCCCATGATATTCTGACTATACCAGGCGACAGTTTCCCAGTCCCATGCGATATTCTGACTATACCAGTAAGTGTGCATTAATGTGGCCTTATGGTGAACTTGTTACATTACTGTGGCCTTTATGGTGAACCTGTTACATTACTGTGGGCTTTATATTTGGTGAACTTGTTCACAAAAATAAATGACAAATCAGGAAAGTACATTATAGTGAGAAAGAACAGACACAGAGACACTGGCATACTTACTAAACTTCTTCGTGGCAGTGCTGATCTCGAGGGTGAGGCCTTCTGCAATTAACAGCACAAAACAGGGTCAATACAGAAGCATTTAGCAACAATATTAGAAACAAGAGCTGTCGGAGAACAACGCAGCTCCACTATTCGATTTTTCAGAGAATAATAAATTATACAGCTAGTATATACCATCAGAAAACAATGTGGGGTGGAGTTGGAGGCGCAACATAGCTATGTGTAAGAATTGACCAAAACTACAGAGAAATATGAAGAAAAAAATCAAGTTTTGAGTGGGGATGGGTGTGGGGGTTGTGGGGGTAGTGGGGGTGGTGAGGGTTATATATATGTGTAAGAAGCTATGTAACAATTCACCAAAACAACATAAAAATACTTAAAAAAATAATTAAAAATCTAGTTTTGAGTGGGGATGGGGGAGAGGCACAGGGTGGGGAAGGCAATATATGTGTAAGAAGCTATGTAAGAATGGATCAAAACAAGATGGAAATCTGGTAAAACAAACTAAAAATAATAAGAAATGTCACAGTAAGTGACAAATGCCCCCGAAGTGACCTGTACGTGTGACCTTGACCTTGGAGCAATATGAAACCAACAGATATATTTAAAAAATATTCAAAAAAAAATTCAAACAAGAGGCCCAAACAAGAGGCCCAAGAGGGCCTGTGGACGCTCTACTGGCTCTAGATAATGAGGCAAAATATAGCATATTTAACTAAATCAAGGGCCATAACTCTGCTGTTACTGGTCCGATCTGGTTGGTTTTCGAACTCGTCTGAGCTTTCATTTATATTAACAATCTGGTAAAGTTTGGTAAAGATCGGATGAAAAATGAAGGCCTTATCGTAATATAGCATTTTTAACTAAATCAAGGGCCATAACTCCGCTGTTGCTGGTCCGATCTGGCTTGTTTTTGAACTTGTTTGAGCTTTCACTGATATTAACAATCTGGTAAAATTTGGTGATGATCAGATGAAGGCCCCTATCGTCTTAACGAGACAAAATTTAAGACGGACGGACAGACGACGGACTACTCGGCATCCCAGAGGCGTCTAGTTTTCCATACTAAACTACTTCGTCCAAGATTTCATTGATATTAACAATCTGGTAATGTTTGGTAAAGACTGGATGAAAAATGAAGACCCTATCGTCTTAACGAGGCAAAATATAGCCTTTTTAACTAAATCAAGGGCCATAACTCCGCTGTTACTAGTCTGATCTAGCTGGTTTTGAACTTATCCGATCTTTTATTGATATTAACAAGATGGTAAAGTTTGGTAAAGATCGGATGAAAAATGAAGGCCCTATCGTCTTAACGAGGGAAAATATAGAATTTTTAACTAAATCAAGGGCTATAATTCTGCTGTAACTGGTCCGAACTGGCTGGTTTTCGAACTTGTCCAAGCTTTCATTGATAGTAACAATCTTGTATAATGTGGTAAAGATCGAATGAAAAATGAAGGCCCTATCATCTTAACAAGGCAAAATATAGCATTTTTAACTAAACCAAGGGCCATAACTCCGCTGTTATTGGTCTGATCTGGCTGGTTTTTAAACCTTTCCGAGCTTTCATTGATATTAACAATCTTTGGTAAAAATCGGATGAAAAATGAAGGCCCTATCGTCTTAACGAGGCAACATATAGCATTTTTAACTAAGTCAAGGGCCGTAACTCCGATGTTACTGGTTCGATCTGGCTAGTTGTCGAAATTGTCCGAGCTTTCATTGATAGTAACAATCTGGTAACGTTTGGTAAGATCGGATGAAAAATGAAGGCCCTATTGTCTTAACGAGGCAACGCCCTCCTGTTGGGCGTGTTAGGGTGGCCTCCCCCTAGCCTTCTAGGGTAAAATAATTTCTTTAAAAATGAAAAAAACATATGTCAGGAGTTAAGTTAGCCCTCGATTTTTATGCCATTTTGGCGTGGGTGGGGGGTTTGGAGCAACATATATGTGTAAGAATTGACTAAAACAACACAGAAATATGTAAAAAAATATATATATTGAGTTTCAGGTGGGGGTGCGGAGAGGGGTTGTGGGTGGAGGTGAGGGAGCAACATATACAGTCCACTCTCAGTAACTCAAACTCGCTTAAGTCAAATTTATGTCACGGTCCCAATTTTATACCTTCTATTTTTATGCAATTTGACTTCAAATTATTCGCTTATTCAAACTATATTTCTGGTCCCAAACAAGAATCTATATAGTAATTTACACTCGCTAAATTATACGAAGTCCAATATTATTGAAGTGCCGTATGCAAGTTTGATCAAACACAAGCCGCATTGAAGATGATTGTGAAGCAATTGAACTGAATGTTGTTTAACGGCTCATCAACACAGTATAGTTTATTTAGAGCCGCCCCAGAGAGAGGGGAAGGATACATAGGAATCCGGGAACCTGTCCTACTCTTATTATCGAATAGATTCCTATGGTTCTTTAACGTGCTCGGAGGATAGACCGATACACAGGACCGCCCGGTTTACGTCCCCATCCGACGGACGAGGCTAAGGGAAAGTGTCTTGCCCAAGGACACACCAACGGAACTCAGTGGCACCACAGAGAATTGATAAGCAAACAAAAGGTGATAATTGCTGAGATGATTTGACCTGTGACACAAATAAATCAATCATAGGAACATGTTTGTTAATTTATGTTCTTGTCTCTGATTTTCATGGTGAATTAAGGCTTGTTATCGAGGAAGTTGGTTTACGATAATTGAAAACAAAGGCCATCACGTGGGTTAAAACATTTATAAGAATTATACTAATTTGACATGGACGAAACGTATAATTTGTGAAAATATTGTGTCATTGTATACATGTCTTTCTATGTTGTTAATAAAATATAAAATCATAAATATTTTGCTGATTGATTTAATTACCAAAACGTTTTCTTATACGGCTTTAACATGCTATGCCCGAATATACAAATTGACAAAACGAAAGTAACATGCTGCAATACAGGTCTCAAATGTGAGCGTGGTAATAGCAATCAGTAATTTATGTAATTGCATTTTCCTGTTTGATCTGAATGAAATTATAACAGTAAAGAAACATATTCATCAACATATATGAAGAAAGAAAACATGTAGTTCATTAAAAGTCGGCTAATATCAGTAATATATTTGAATAGTGTAAAACAGGTGGGTGGGGTAATAAAATTGAAGACAAGTGCCAAAATCATTTAATTCGAACTTCGGATAACTCGAACTTTTCTCCCGGTCCCTTGAAAGTCGAGATACTGAGTGTGGACTGTATGTGTAAGAATCGACCAAACACAGAAATATGTAAAAAAAAAAAAAAGTGTGGAGTGGGGGAGTGGGGGCGGGGTAGGGAGGAGGAAGCCCATGCCCCAATATGGGTGAAGTATGAATAAGATATCTTGCATAATGCTATAAGAAATCCCAACATTATAGATATATAATTACATGCTTTCATGCAAACCTAGATCTGCCTTTATTGCACATTTTATGGGACCATCACAATTTGGGTTCCATGGGAGCCCAGAATTTGCAGAAGACAAAATTACTTACCCAACCCTTTACAACATACTATAAGGAAACCAATTCCAAAATTTATTTCAGCTAGGACAAGAAATGTAAGAGATATAGACCTGTAAACACAGCTTACACGCAAAATTTGATGTGAAACACACATTTTAACGGCTATCATAATTTGGGTTCCATGGAAGCCCAGGTGTTACAGGAATCAAAATTACTTAAGCAGCCTTAAGATGCTATAAGGAAGCTAATGGCCAAATTTGATTGTGCTAGGGTAAGAATTGTAAGAGATATAGACTTGTAAACACAGCTTACACGCAAAATTTGATGTGAAATGGGTTCCATGTCATAATTTGGGTTCCATGGGAGCCCATGGGTTGCAGGAACCAAAATTGCTTATGCAGCCCTTAAGATAATGATTTAAGGAAGCCCATGGCCAAGTTTGGTTGTACTAGGATAAGAAATGCAAGAGATATAGACTTGTAAACACAGCTTACACGCAAACCTTGATGTGGGACGCCGACGCCGGGGTGATTACATAAGCTCTCTTATTCTTCGAATAGTCGAGCTAATAAAAGTGGTAGGAGCAAAACAACATAATTACATAAGAGTTGTAGAACTTTAATTTCAGAGATATTATTTACTTTAACATACCTAAACAAGAGACCCAAGAGAGTCTGTATTGCTCTACCGGCTGTACCAGTATTAGTGGTTGGTGGGGGTAGGGTGGGGGCCGGTATGTAATGGCGTGTCAGATGTGGCAGTACAAAACTTTTTTTTATAATTGTTCCACTTTTTCGGTAATTCAAGGAGCATGAATCTGGTTGGTTGAAAACTTGTTCCATCTTATGGATACTTTTTAAAAGAGTATGAGAGTGGACCTTTGGAAATGGCGGAACAAGATAAATATGAAATATTGCAGTCTTGGTTTGACTGAGACTGTTCATGAACGGTAGTGAAATATGCTTGCTATCATTCATGCCCACTAGCAACGGGTTAAGCAGAACTCAATATTCATAAAATCAATAGTACAGAATTTTAACCATCCCGAACATGGCATGCCTATGGCGGTGGACATAGAGATTTTCCTCCCCCATGTCTAGCGTGAATGGTCCCAGTATCTAACAAAATTCTATGCCCGGAAGAGCAAAATAAACAAAATGGAATTTAGTTGGAAGCAGCGGTTATGAAGCATGTGCATCACAAGTAACAGTCAAAAGCTAAATTAAAAAGCAGGCAACATATCCTATGGGTGGTTAAACAATACCCACAGCCTTTATCGGCCCGAGTAGTGGAACAGTGACCGAATAGAAATGTAAGATCTGGTAAAAATGAAGGTGCTAGAGTGCCCACAAGGCAAAACTACGTTTTTTTTGCCAATCCAAGGTACATAAATTTGCTACTAGTGATATAATCTGGCTTGTTCAAGAACTTGTCATCTGAGATCTATGTATATATATATATCTACTGTGTAAGTTTGGTTAAGACCAGATGATAAATGGAGGGGCTAGAGTGCACAAGGCAAAACTATGCATGTTTGCTAATTAAAGGGCAGATAACTCTATTTGCAAACAAATCTGACTGGTTTAACAACTCGTCTGAGACCTAATGCATACCGTACATAATCCCTAATAAATGCCCCTTCCCTAATAAATGCCCTCCTACCACCGTTTTTTGTCAAACTTACCAAAAGATACAAGTTAATCTGTTTCATTCACAATGGAACACACAAAACACTAGAAAACTTAAAATCCAAAGCATTGATTGACTGACTGACATGCGGACACTGGTTAACTTGGTAAAGTAAAATCATTCAATAATGTCGGACTGAAAAGTTAAATTATGTATTTTTGGTCTCAAATAAATGCACACCTTTTCAAAAATGTTACACCCACAGAAGCATTTATTAGGGAATATACGGTATTTCACGGCATAAATATATATACCTTGTAAGCTTGGTTAAGACCAGATGAAAAATGGAGGAGCTGTAACAGTGACCACATGACAAAATCATGTATTTTTGCAATTTCAAGGGCAGATAACGCAACTATTAGCAATCAAACCTGGCAGGTTCAAGAATTCATCTGAGATATCATGGATGTGTAACGTTGCTGAATATTGCATGCAAAATGGACGAGCTTAGTGACAGTGCCCACATTTTTGCCAATTCAAAGGCAGATAACTCAGCTATTATCAACTGATTATGGCTGGTTCAAGAACTCATCCGAGACTGTATGGATATATATAATATATATATAATGATAATTCAAGGGCCGATAACTCAGCTTATAGCGATCAAGTCTGGTTCAAGAACTCGTCTGACATCTTATAAATATATAACTACTTTGTAAGTTTGGTTCAGAGCAGATGACAAATGGGGACACTAGAGTGTCCACGAGGCAAAATTATGCATTTTTGCAAATTCAGATGTTAGCGATCAAATCTGGCTTGTTCAAGAACTCGTTCGAGATCTTATAGAAATGTAGCTTCTGCATAAGTTTGGTAAAGATTGGATGAAAAATGTAGCGGCTAGAGTGTTCACAAGGCAAAAGTTAAGGATGGACTGGCCTTCAGCCAGCAGAGCTAAAAAAGTATTTAAAAAAATCCAGCTAGCTTTCAAACTTGTCCAACCTTTCATTTTGATAATAACAATCTGGCAAAGTTTGGTAAAGATTAAATAATAAATGAAGATGCTAGAGTGTTCATAAGGCAGAATAGGCTTCGCTAGTCTTACTGATTTGATCTGGCTGGTTTTAAAAAAAATCTGGGCTGTTTATTGATACTAACAATCTTTGCAAGTTTGGTAAAGATCAACTACCGTAATAAATGAAGGTGCTAGAGGAGTGTTCACAAGGCAGAAAATGGCATTTTTCAGAAAATCAAGGGCCATAACTCCGGTGTTACCGATTCGATCTAGTTGTTTTTAAAACTTGTCCAAGTTTTCATTAATATTAACAATCCATGCAAGTTTGCTAAAGATCCAATATTAAATGAAGGTGCTAGAGTGTTCACAATGCAGAAAATGGCATTTTTCAGAAAATCAAGGGCCATAACTCTGACTTTCCTGATAAGATCTAACTGGATTTCTAACTTGACTGAGCATTTAGTGATATTAACAATCTGTGCAAGTTTTTCGCAAAGATCAAATAATAAGTGACGGTGCTAGAGTGTTCACAAGACAGAATATGGCATGCTTCAGAAAATCATCCGAACTGGCTGATCTTCAAACTTGTCAAGTTTTCATTGATATGAAGACCCCCGCCAAGTTTGTAAAGATCCGATTAATAAGGAAGGCCCTAGCGTGTTCACAAGGCAAAAGTTAATGGACGGACGACGCCAGGCGATGGACAGCCTCGCCAGTCAATAACCTGCCAGTAGATCTAACCAATAACCTGCCAGTAGATCTAACCAATAACCTGCCAGTAGATCTAACAAGAAAATCAGTAGAACCGATGTATGCTCCCTGAAATGTATCCTCAACTTATCAGATGACCTTGTATCACCCAGCAGTTTTCAATCTGCAGTTCCATCAGTAGTTTTAAAGTTATGCTCCAGACAAGAATTCCAAATGTAAAATTACAAAGGGCAATAACACTAATTTGAATGAAGACAGGTTACGGTTCTTGCACTCTACACTCTACACTTTCTCTCATTGCCCTCTATCATTTTGCTCCAGACAAAAATTCTAAGTATACAATTATAAAAGGCAATTACTCTAATTTACATGATGAAAAAGTTTGGGTTCTTGCACTCTGCACATCTTCTCATTGCCCTCCATCATTGTGTGAAGTTTCATTGTACCCCATCAGTAGTTTTTAAGTTATGCTCCAGACAAAAGTGTGAACGGACTGGCAAAGCGGCGACTATATGCTCAAAAATGGGTTTGAAGTCTAAAATAAGTGTAAAATCAAGTGATTTAATTATAACTCTTACTTAAGTCATAAGTGTCCTTTTCTTGAAGGTCAAGAAGGTATCAGTAAGGTATCTTGTTAGCAACAATTATAATTTTCACATAAGTTATTTTAATGAAAATGTATTGTTTTGCTAAAATAGGAACTAAGAATATCGGTTTTCAGTATACACTAAACTTACCATATTTTCGAAGTCAGAACTTGAAGGATTAGTATAGAATCAATGTGTCAGTTTTATCTATCTCAGATTGTTTTGTTCCAAGTCAGAACTTAGAGGATTAGTATAGAATCAATGTGTCAGATTTATCTATCTCAGATTGTTTTGTTCCAAGTCAGAACTTGAAAGATTAGTATAGAATCAATGTGTCAGATTTAGCTATCTAAGATTGTTTTGAATATAAAACAGTTCATCATATGTCTCCCCTGTAACAATCGGCCCTTCCTATAAGGCAGTGTTTTTTTTCTTAATAATTTAAAGGGAATGTAGCGACACAGCTCTGTTATTGAGAGTTCTAAAAAAACTTGAAAAAAGGTGAAAGAATTATTAAAATCGGATGATAAACAAGAAAGATATGACCATTTAAAGGTTGTTCTAAAACGAACATGGGAGCCGCCATTGTTAGAACTATGATGTATTACCATATATGGAATATTGATAAATATCATTTAAAACAAAGAAAATCTCTGCAAATGAATGATTTTTTTTAATGGTCATATAAAGCATTACTGCCATTAAGTATAACATATTTTTCATACAGCTGTAGGTTCGATCCCTCAGGGACCTAGGAATCTTTATGTGAGGGAGCTATCCAGCTGGCTCGCGGAACAACGGTGGTTCTACCCAGGTGCCCGCCCGTGCATGAAAATTGTCCGGAGGGGCACCTGGGGTCTTCCTCCACCAGTGGAACTGGAAAGTCGCCATATGACCTTAGCTGTTTGTGCGACTATAAAATCCAATTCAATTCAATTTTTCATACAGTTGCTGCCATTTTCCCCCTATAAATCAATACATTTTCATATTTATAAATATTCCATATATGGTCATTTAGAACCGTGATGTCATAGCTCTCAAAATGGCCGCTTCCATATCCGTTTCAACAGGATCTTTAAATGATCGTATCTTCTTTGTTTATCATCCGATTTTGATAATTCTTTCACCCTTATTCAAGTATTTCAGAACTCTCAATAATAAAGATGGTTTGGCTGTGTTGCTAAATTCCCTTTAATATAATACTAAAATTGTATTATAATATAATACAAGAAATATGGGATTCACATGTCTCCAGCCCCCTAACGGGGGCTGGACTTAAAAATTAAAAGGTCAATGATGCTTAGCTGAAAGTTTGTAAACATTTAAGTAACTAAAAACAATCGAGTTTGCCGTTTGCTGAGATGACATTTAAGTGCATTTGTTTAAAAACAAAATGCCATTCTATGAAAAACAAGAGTCCTTAGAGGGCCTGTGGATGCTCTACCTGCTGAAACGGCTCTTATATCAGGGGTTGTCGACATTAAATTCCCATCAGTAGTTGTTTTAAAACATTGCAAAAACAAGAGGCCCAAGAGGGCCTGTGGACGCTCTACTGGCTAATATGGCTTTTATGACATCAATGAAGCGAGTGACTATCGTCTTAAAGAGGCAAAATATAGCATTTTTAACTATATCAAGAGCCGTAACTCCGCCATTACTGGTACGATCTGGCTGGTTTTCCAAGTTGGCCAGTAGAGATAATAAAAAAATATAAAAAAATAAAAAATAAAAAAATAAAAAAAATAAAAAATAAAAAAAATATAAAAAAAAATAAAAAAAAAATTTAAAAAAAAAATAAATAAATAAAAAATTAAAAAATAAAATAAAAAAAATTAAGAAATTAAAAAATTTAAAACAAGCATTGATGTAAAACTGTAACACCCAGGGCGGGGCCAGATTGAACAAAATTGGTAAAGGACCATAAGCTTATAGCAACAGCAAAATATTAAACCTCTGGCTCTTGCAGTGTTCAGAGAAGAAGATTTTTTAAGTTTTTCCCTATACATGTCTATGTAAAACATGTGACCCTTGGGGCGGGGCCAAATGTGACCCCAGGGTCACCATTTGAACAAACTTGGTAAAGGACCATAAGCTTATAGTAAATGCAAAATATCAAACCTCTTGCTGTTGTAGTTTCCTAGAAGATTTTTTTTTAAAAAATTCTATATAAGTCTATGTAAAACTGTGACCCCCCGGGGCAGGGACAAATTTGAGCCCAGGGTCACCATTTGAACAAACTTAGTAGAGGACCATAACCTGTTGCTACATGTAATACATGAGAGCTCTGTGCCTTGTGGTTTCAGAGAAGAAAGTTTTTTCCTATATGTCTATATGAAAAACATGCAAAACCTCAATATACAAACTTTGGACCCCCGGGGCACGGCCATTTTTGACCCCGGGGACTTTATTTGAACAAACTTGATAGTCTAGGCGTTGACGATCATTTTAAAAAAAAAAATGTTGAAATCTGTCCAGCGGTTCTGGAGAAGAAGATTTTTTAAGGTTTCGACCATATATGGTAATGGCAGCCATCTTGGATGTAGCGCTGACCTAATTTTAACAAATCTAAAAAGCATTCATCTAAGGATCATCCATGTGAAGTTTGGTCAAAATTAGCGAAGCGGTTTCTGAGGAGAAGTCGTTTGAAGAAAAGTTAACGGACGACAGACGACAGACGACAGACAGACGGACGACGGACGACAGACAACACACCATCCCATAAGCTCTGCTGGCCGTTGGCCAGTAGAGCTAACAACAGGGATAGGATGGCCTTAGATCGCTTAACATTCTAAACAAATATGGTAAAGATCAGATAAAAAATGAAATAACTACAGATTTAACAAAGGAAAATACAACATAGCATTTTTCAACAAAGCAAGGGCCATAACCTGTCGTTACTAGCTAGATCTAGTTGGTTTTCGAACTTGTCCAAAATTTCATTGATATACCATGCTTTGCACAACTAGACATCATACTGAGGCTTCCTGCCAAATTTTGAATGAATCCAATAAGCCGTTTAGGAGGAGTAGCGCCGACAAGAGAAATTTAAAGTAAAAATGTCAAAGTGCCATAACTCCGTCATAAATCAGCAAACTGGAACAAAAGAGCAATATGCACAACTAGACATCTTACCGATGCCAAGTTTCGTCGAAATCCAACAAGGCATTTAGAAGGAGTAGCGCCGACAAGAAATTAAAAAAAAAATGTCAAGGGGCTGTAACTCAAATCAAATATCAACGAACCAGAAAAAAAATGCAATAGGCACAGCAATGCTTCCTGCCAACACAGCGTTAACACAAAAAAATAATTAAAAAAAAAAAAAATGAAATAAGAAAATTAAAAAAATATATATTTAAAAATAAAATTAAATAAATAAATATTAAAAAAAAATAATAAAAAAATATATATATACTAATAATAAAAAAAAAGGCAAAACATCTGGTAAAGTTTGGTAAAGATCAGATGAAAATGAAAGCCCTATCGGATTAACGAGGCAAAATATAGCATTTTTAACTAAATCAAGGGCCATAACTCCGCTGTTATTTGTCCGATCTGGCTGGTTTTCGAACTTGTGCGAGCTTTCATTGATATTAACGATCTGGTAAAGTTTGGTAAAGATCAGATGAAAAATAAAGGCCTTTGGCCAGTAGAGCTAAAAATCATCAGCTCCAAAAAGTAGGTCAAGGTCATAGATGAAATCCAGGCATCCAAAAAAAAAGATGGACTACCGAAGACACAACTATGTCAAAATAGAATATGTTTTCTTCCAAAGATTAAGCTATAAATTAGGTTTAAAACATCTAGTGCATAATTCTAGTTTACGAGAAAGTGGTGTAAATGTAACAATTAAAGTTATCTGCCCTTTGCTTGGATGCTGAAGGTCACATCCACATTTGCTTTGTGACGTTGCAATGTACCACTCCAGATACAACTATAAGCAAAGTTTGAAAGGTCTTAGTGCATACAGCTTGTGAAAAAGTGACCTAAACGCCAAAGTTGAAGGTAAAAATTATAAGCTTATCTGCCCTTGCTTTGAGGGTCAAGGTCACTTCCACATTTGCTTTAACACGTTGCGATGTTACATTCAAGATACAACTATAAGCAAAGTTTTAAAGGTCTAATGCATACAGTTTGTGAAAAAGTGACCTAAACGCAAAAGTTGAACCTAAAAATTATTAAGTTATCTGCCCTTTGCTTGGAGGGTCAAGGTCACTTCCACATTTGGTTTGTCATGTTGCCATGTACCACCCATAATACAACTATAAGCAAAGTTTGAAAGGTCTAGTGCATACAGTTTGTGAAAAAGTGACCTAAACGCAAAAGTTGAACCTAAAAATTATTAAGTTATCTGCCCTTTCCTTGGAGGGTCAAGGTCACTTCCACATTTGCTTTGTCACGTTGCGATGTACCACCCATAATACAACTATAAGCAAAGTTTGAAAGGTCTATAGCATACAGTTTGTGAGAAAGTGACCTAAACGCAAAAGTTGAACCTAAAAATTATTAAGTTATCTGCCCTTTGCTTGGAGGGTCAAGGTCACTTCCACATTTGCTTTGTCACGTTGCGATGTACCACCCATAATACAACTATAAGCAAAGTTTGAAAGGTCTAGTGCATACAGTTTGTGAGAAAGTGACCTAAACGCAAAACTTGAATGTTGACGCCGCTACCGCCGCCGCCGTCGGAAAAGCAACACCTATGTCTCTTTTTTTCTTCGAAAAGGCGAGACAAAAATAGTATAAATTTTCCGTGTCAGTAATTGATTTTTTGTTTTGTTACAATACTTTATTCTCTCAGTTCACAAAATGACAACATAAGGTAACACAAAAATAAACACATTGATCATAGCATAAGCACATGTAGGAGGAATTGATAATTGCAAGTACTTGATTTTTATAAATCGTAATTCGTTTTAGTATGAATATAATTGCACACACGTAATAGTGACAGACTGACAGTTAAGGCGCTTTTGACCAATGTCGCTCGTATATTTTGTTGTCTGCAACCAGTGAATTTACATTAAAGGGGGTACATCAGGATTTTTCTAGAAATATCTTAAAATATAAAAATGTTCCATTTGATGATAAAACACTTATATCAATCAAAATATGCTGTTAGAACCATGTTGTTAATGTCTAAACTTTGAATACACTGTACAGCTGGGACGGAATCAGACGTAAAATGCTGAAATTAACCATGGTGCGTCACCTAGGATAGCACATATTACTGTGCTGAATCAATTTCTTTGCAAAGCAAGGATCATTTTTAGGCTCATTCATTATGTTTTGGCCATGTAGAATAGAAAATGTTAATATTTGTCAATTTTAAGTCGGACACTTAGACCCCCATGAAAAGCCTGATGTACTCCCTTTAAGTTCATACAGCAAAAATCAAACCGAAACAAGCAACAATCAATCTATAAAGCAAAGCAGCATACAATCAGACAGTGTTTGGCAGGCAGGTCATAACATTGTGGGCAATATAATACATACAATTAAAATTAAACATACATCACAAAGCATTGTGAATGATGTTTAAAACACAGTGGATGTAATAAATATTTTAATTATATTTGACGGTCAGTTAAATAAATAAATGCATTGAAAAATGTGGCATTTCTGGGGTGTTAACAACTGAATATATTTGTTTTAAGAAATAGAGGGTTGCTGCCCTTGCACTGATTATTACCTAGTATAGCATTCTGATTAATAATATATAACAAAAACAAAAACAAAACAAGAGGTCAATGACCTTAAAGCTCTACTGATAGGTTTTGATAGCTTGATTGGCATTTCTGTAAAGTTTTATGAAAATCTGTCAAGTAGTTCGAAGAGTTGTCGCTGCAAGTTTTTTCTATATAACCACAGGGTAGCAGCCAGTGTGGCAGCACTATAAAGAAACCATTGAGTTCGCTGCTTCAAGTAGACATATCATCACATCACACAACAACACACAGATAAAAGTCCAGACATTGTGCCTATAATCGTCAGGTAGGACGCCTGTCGTAGGTGGAGGGACTATAATCCTTAGAAATACACACACACACACACACACGGGCAGTCGACTAAAACGGAAGTTGCTGATCTGCCCGGCGGTGATCAGTTAGGCCATGCCATTTTTTATTTATGTTTAGCGTCCGCGTGCGCCTAGGTTCTCACGTCATCAACCAAAAAAACAAACAGTTTGGATGTCAGAATTTTTTACGAAATTATGCCGTTTATGCTTGCCGTGTCGATGAGGCCAACAAATCTGCGACGATAACTCCGTAAATATTCGTCTCTACATGTTAAATTGGTCAGGAGATTGCATAATAACATTATGAACATGATGCAATCTTTCATTGAAGCAGACTGGAATTGTAACACGGTGAATTTATTCGTTTTTTTTAATTTACACACATTCTATTGGTTTTATACAAGAGGTAAATGAGGTGCAGTACTTATGGCGAGCAAAATAATTGCTGTTTGCGTTAAAGAGAACGACAAAATCATTTATCATTGTTATGTTATACACATTAATTCGCAACAAATGTTCTATTCACTGTTTGAAAATAGCATAGATGAAAGTGAAAAATGCACGCCTGCGGCTAGGTTTAAACATCCCATTGATTTGAAATCTACAACTTGTTCAAAATGCTGAATTATCACAAGTTATGACAGTATTGAAGTGGGGTGGGGCTTGCTAGTGAAGGACACTCTTGAGTGTTTTAACTCGAGCCGAGTTTCTTTCTAACTGAAGCCAACACAAGATATTTCTAGTAACAAAAATGCATTCACAGAACCTTTCAATATGAGTTTCCAAAATTCTAGTCAATTTTGATATTGTTTTAACTAACCTTTATGAAACTTAGTTTTATGAGAAGGTTGTGTTTATACTCATTTATTGAACTCACATCCTTAGAATGTTAGGTTTGATCTCAGGTTTTATGTGCTGTGTTTATTTAAATGAATTAAGCTTTAAATCCAAAAGATTTGATTTCATTCATCCAATGATTTGATCTCACTTTCCAGAATCTTATGTTTATGCATTATGAAAACCATATAAGTATTATACTCAAAAGCAGTAAATAATACTTGAACATTCCAAGTACTAAAAGTTTACTAATATGTGTATTATTTTTGACAAAGTCATTCGATGTCTATATGAGTTTCTAAAATGCTTGTTTTCTAGTCAATTATGTTATTGTTTTAACTATCCTTTATTAAACTTAAGTTTTATGAGACATCTTCATAGTTTAAATAAAGGTTTTAAAGGTTTTACATCACGTTTTGTGACCATTTTTGCTATATTAATGTTTTGTTTTTTCGAACAGAGTTTTTTTTTTTTTGAATAGGTAGCTTGGTTTCGCGAAATAGAGTTGACGCTAAACAAAAAAATAAAACGGCTTGGCCTTAGTTGTTATGTAGAAAATAAGTTTTTAAAATTGTAAATCGAAGGATTTGGATTGGATATAAAGTATCGGTTATATATATATATATATATTATGTAATTATATACTAAACTAAAGATATTGTTGTTATAAGAAGAAAAACTTACAACTGATGGAGGAGGTGGTGTTTTTACTGGCTGCTTCTTTTTCAGTTGTGAAAATTGGAATCTCTTAACCCGCTAAGCATGACTATAATAGTGTAAATCACAACCTAATCAGGTTTTACAATGTCTGACTGCTGATCATTCACTTTCCCCAAAACACCCCTTTGTCGCATAAATGGAATGGTATTATACAATGCAAGGACAGTCCATTATACATTCTCATAACAGGCTAAGGGTTAATAATCATGGTTATTACATTTCTTTAGGTGAAAGACAAGGCATGCTCATGCAAAGAAAGAACACCTGAGTTTAGTATTAGCCAAATTATAGGTTACCTCTATTACCTTATATTTATATCTCAACAAAATACTTCTACATTGCTCCAGCATCTAAAGAAAATAAACATAACAAATATAAACTAGAGGGTCAAATGGCCCATCGCTCACCTGATCACCTTTGGCGAAGAGGTAAACAGTGATACAATCTTATAAATTAACAGAGACTCAGTAACTGTGCATGTCCTTCAAATTGGCTATAGTATGCACATCAGTAATTAGTCATGATGAAATGAGTGGTTTAATTGCAATCAGCACAAACGTCTTGGAACCAGACAAGCTTATTTCTTTTATAAAAAATCGTTCAATGGAAGGTAACTCTGGCAAAAGTAGTCTCAGTCCAAATTCCTTATAGAATGCAAATCTTCAATTGGTGATATGTGTGAATTTACATCACTATTGGCAAAAAAAGCCTAAAAAATGTTGTGGTGCCCAGAAACTGATTTTTAACAATCTTTGTTAACCCCAGCAGATATTTCTTCCTTACATACTTAATATTTAATTTAATTAATGCCATTAACAATGGGGGATGCATATCGTAGCAAAGACCGTTTGTGACTTATATTTCATCCCCAAGTAGGTCACAGCGACCCAAGATTTTACACATAATGTTAGATGCATATAAGGAATAGTTGGAGGAAGTAGGTCACAGCGACCCAAGATTTTGCACATGATGTTAGATGCATATAAGGAATAGTAGGGGGAAGTAGGTCACAGCGACCCAAGATTTTGCACATGATGTTAGATGCATATAAGGAATAGTGGGAGGAAGTAGGTCACAGCAACCAAGATTTTGCACGATGTTAGATGCATATAAGGAATAGTGGGAGGAAGTAGGTCACAGCGACCAAGATTTTGCACGATGTTAGATGCATATAAGGAATAGTGGGAGGAAGTAGGTCACAGAGACCCAAGATTTTTCACATGATGTTAGATGCATATAAGGAATAGTGGGAGGAAGTAGGTCACAGAGACCCAAGATTTTTCACATGATGTAAGATGCATGTAAGGAATAGTGTAGGGAAGTAGGTCACAGCGACCCAAGATTTTGCACATGATGTTAGATGCATATAAGGAATAGTAGGGGGAAGTAGGTCACAGCGACCCAAGATTTTGCACATGATGTTAGATACATATAAGGAATAGTGGGAGGAAGTAGGTCACAGAGACCCAAGATTTTGCACATGATGTTAGATGCATATAAGGAATAGTGGGAGGAAATAGGTCACAGAGACTCAAGATTTTGCACATGATGTTAGATACATATAAGGAATAGTGGGAGGAAGTAGGTCACAGCGACCCAAGATTTTGCACATGATGTTAGATACATATAAGGAATAGTGGGAGGAAATAGGTCACAGAGACTCAAGATTTTGCACATGATGTTAGATGCATATAAGGTATAGTGGGAAGAAAAGGTCACAACGACCAAGATTTTGCACAATGTTAGATGCATATAAGGAATGGTGGGAAGAAAAGGTCACAGCGACCAAGATTTTGCACGATGTTAGACGCCAATAAGGAAAAGTGGGAGGAAGTAGGTCACAGAGACCCAAGATTTTACACATGAT
The DNA here is from genome assembly GCA_037043455.1 of Cyrtodaria siliqua. Lineage (NCBI taxonomy): Eukaryota > Metazoa > Mollusca > Bivalvia > Adapedonta > Hiatellidae > Cyrtodaria > Cyrtodaria siliqua. The sequence goes on along the minus strand of JAWPHD010019747.1, from coordinate 2,686 downwards.
GTTAGATGCATATAAGGAATAGTGGGAGGAAGTAGGTCACAGAGACCCAAGATTTTACACATGATGTTAGATGCAAATAAGGAATAGTGGGAGGAAGAAGGTCACAGAGACCCAATATTTTACACATGTTAGATGCATATAAGGAATAGTTGGCAGAAGTAGGTCACAGAGACCCAAGATTTTGCACATGATGTTAGATGCATATAAGGAATAGTGGGAAGAAGTAGGTCACATAGACCCAAGATTTTGCACATGATGTTAGATGCATTTAAGGAATAGTTGGAGGAAGTAGGTCACAGCGACCCAAGAATTACACATGATGTTAGATGCATATAGGGAATAGTGGGAGGAAGTAGGTCACAGAGACCCAAGATTTTACACATGATGTTAAATGCATATAAGGAATAGTGGGAGGAAGTAGGTCACAGAGACCCAAGATTTTACACATGATGTTAGATGCAAATAAGGAATAGTGGGAGGAAGTAGGTCACAGAGACCCAAGAATTTACACATGTTAAATGCATATAAGGAATAGTGGGAGGAAGAAGGTCACAGAGACCCAATATTTTACACATGTTAGATGCATATAAGGAATAGTTGGCAGAAGTAGGTCACAGAGACCCAAGATTTTGCACATGATGTTAGATGCATATAAGGAATAGTGGGAAGAAGTAGGTCACATAGACCCAAGATTTTGCACATGATGTTAGATGCATATAAGGAATAGTTGGAGGAAGTAGGTCACAGCGACCCAAGAATTACACATGATGTTAGATGCATATAGGGAATAGTGGGAGGAAGTAGGTCACAGAGACCCAAGATTTTACACATGATGTTAAATGCATATAAGGAATAGTTGGAGGAAGTAGGTCACAGAGACCCAAGATTTTACACATGATGTTAGATGCATATAAGGAATAGTTGGCGGAAGTAGGTCACAGAGACCCAAGATTTTGCACATTATGTTAGATGCATATAAGGAATAGTGGGAGGAAGTCGGTCACATAGACCCAAGATTTTGCACATGATGTCAGATGCATATAAGGAATAGTGTCAGGAAGTAGGTCACAGTGACCCAAGATTTTGCATATGATGTTAGAAGCATATAAGGAATAGCGACAGGAAGTAGGTCACAGTGACCCAAGATTTTACACATGATGTTAGAAGCATATAAGGAATAGTGACAGGAAGTAGGTCATAGAGACCCAATATTTTACACATGATGTTAGATGCATATAAGGAATAGATGGAGGAAGTAGGTCACAGCGACCCAAGATTTTGCATGATGTTAGATGCATACAAGGAACAGTGGCAGGAAATAAGTCACAGAGACTCAAGATTTTGCACATGATGTTAGATGCATATAAGGAATCGTGTCAGGAAGAGCCGTTAATGGTTTATTATCTTACTGTTCTGGCTTCTGCCAAGTCATTGAGTACCTTCATTGTGGCTTTCTAGGCTATTATTTTTTATATTATATTTACACGAGCATATTTGTGTTTTACTTATATTGCCTATTCATGCTGCCTTGTTGGTTAGAGATTAGATCATGGCGGGGATTTCTTTATTTACACTGTCCTGTTTTAATGGGATGACAGTAGAGTAAGTGTGAGGTTTGGTGCACCCTAGAACCGGTTTAAACCCCCAGTGGCCTACTTTGCCACTGACCGTTCCAAGGCGGTAGCCCTATTGTCAACCCTTTTGTGTTTGTGATGTCGTTTGCATTTATTATTGCTTTTGCCTTCTTGTTTGTCTGTTTGCGTGTTTGTTTCTGTGTTTTGTGGTTGACTGTTCTCCCTGAATGCTACTTTCCCTGTTCGATCTTTTTATATTTCTTTGTTACATTACTACTGTGACCTTTTAGTGAACTTATGTTACGGTGGCCTAATGGTGCTTATATTACTACTGTGTGGCCTTATAGTGAACTTGTTACATTACTGTGGCCTGATGGCGAACTTGTTACATTACTGTGGCCTTAAAGTGAACTTGTTACATTTATGTGGCCTTTATATTTGGTGAACTTGTTTACCAAAACCAATAGATGATAAATCTGGAAAGTACATTATAGTGAGAAATAACATACTGAGACACACTGGCATACTTACGGGAGTCTAACATACTGAGGACACACTGGCATACTTACGGGAGTCTAACATACTGAGACACACTGGCATACTTACGGGAGTCTAACATACTGAGACACACTGGCATACTTACGGGAGTCTAACATACTGAGACACACGGGCATACTTACGGGAGTCGAGACTGGCTGCTCTTCTGGCTGCTCTGTTGGATCTAAAAATGTCATCAGTTAACTTACTAAAGTCCCATAACTCTGTGGTTTATTTTAGAAACTCATATAATGTCCCCAACACAACAGTTTTGAAAGTTAATTTACACCATATAGCCCTGCAACAAACAAACTATCCTCTCCAACTCTCTTTATTTATCCATTCTTATTATTACTTTGATTTTTACGGATTGTGGTAGGTGTATAGTACTAGTTCTACCAGGAAAAGTGGCTGGTCTGCCTCCACCACATATAACCTTACATGTGTTGAAAATGACGTAAAACACTATACAAACAAACAAACTTGTTATGACTTGAAATTCCTAAAAGCCAAAATATTTTAATATTTCTGTTTTGTTCATATACAGTACAGCTCACGCGGAAACCCAAACTTTA
>JAWPHD010019746.1:0-34462 GCA_037043455.1 Cyrtodaria siliqua | reverse complement strand
GAAAATTTGGAATGAGCAAATTATGTAAAATGTATATGTAACCTGTGTTTGCGGGCTCAGTACTAATAAATGACAACGTATGGAACCTGTATTTATTTTTTTATCAGTTTAAAACAAAATTAGTTTTATTTTGATGTGTTGGAAAGGGGAGAGTATGGGTAGTGGGATTATAATGAATGAGTGCGTTGAGGAAGGAGTGGTCACTTAAATACCTATGCAATTTTAGAATAATCAAAGAGTGATTCATTAAGAATCATTTTGGTGGAAAGACCCTTTAAAATGCGATCTGTGATTTTGTTTTGTTATACACAGAAGTATATCGATTTGAACCGATTATGGATATTATCACGCGACTCGGGTTGGGGTTCTTTTTTATTACCTTGAACACGATTTGGGTAAGTCATTTGCTGACGAAACTCCAATACACAGGAGGTTTTTGGACAAAAACCAAACTATATGCAGATGCCTCTGAAAATGTTTTAGTTCGTTATCAAACAGGTGACATTAGCAAAACGAAATCAATGGTAGTTTGTGTTGTGTAAAGTTGTCAAGGAAGTAAATTATCCAGCTCAAGAATATTGCAGATACAGTAATTGAAGAAGGTAAATTATTTCATACTTGCAAATGTTTTATTGTGTTTGATGTTTAAAGGGAGTACATCAGGATTTTTCTAGAAATATCTTTAATTATAAAAATGTTCCATTTCATGATAAAACACTTATATCCATCAAAATATGATGTTCGAACCATATTGTTATGGTTTAAACTTCGAATACACCATATAGCTAGGACGGAATCGGGCATACAATGCTGAAATTAACCCTGGTGCGTAACCTAGGATAGCATGTATAACTGTACAGAATGAATTTCCTTGTAACTAAGGGGTCATTTTTAGGATCATTCATTATGTTAAGGCACTTTAAAAAAGCAGATATCATTATTTGTCAATTTTAAGTCCGACCCCTCGACCCCTTTGAAAAGCCTGATGTATTCCCTTTAACAACAACATATTAAATTCAGAATTCAAATCTAACGGAAAATTAACCATTGATAAAGTTTGTAACAAAGACGAAAGAAAAATACATTGACAACCATTCATTATATACTCAGTAGATTATAAACGAAACATTTTTGATTATTGATTATTTTTAGTTTGCTTTTTTTTTGTTCAGATCAAGAATGTATTTTATGTTAGTACACATGTCTCTTTGTCCCAAAGGTTAACATGTATACCGTCACGCAGAGGTCGAAATTAGCACTAGCCCGAAGGTGAAAAACTAGTAAATATTAATTCGAGCTTGTAAAAATCTAGAAATTTTATATAGTCTGGCTTATGAAAATTGTAATAGTCCGAATGATTATATAATAATTTGGGCTAGTGAACATAAATCCTAGTAGTATAGATACTGGGGGTATAGGCACAACACGGTATAGGTATACGCGACAAACAATCAACAGTTATTAGTTGTCTCCAGTTGCCCTTAACACAAAGATGCAAACGCCAAATGACGATGGCATACTTACTGCCAGACCCCCTCGCAACTATACAAACTGATTGATTGCCCTTCGCTTAGGAAGAACTTTACCAAAAAACCCAGTATCTATTAATTTTTGTAAATAACTAAAACATTTGCAATGCATTAAGCAAAGTCAAACGGAACCGGACAGTAGTCTTCATCATCGCTCTGCATATCATTTTTTACCATGGAGTATTTTATTTTCCTACACTTTGCTATTTCCTATTTCAGTTCAAGAAGCTCTTCTCTGTTTCTATACAGCTCACGTCCATAATTATCCATTTCAACCAGCAATAGTCTCCGTTTATTAACTTTGCTTATTTTAGTGTCCATAAAATCAACACGAACTACTTCATATTCTACTTGGAGTTGCTTATCTGTTATCAATTCTCTTCTATATTTATCTTTTAAATTGTTAAGTTTTCTGCAAACCTTTTTTAACTTTTCTTGTTCCATTATATATAATAATACCAAATATAATTATTTTTAAACCCTTATTTAATATTTTAAATATCCTTAAATGGGATCCATTGAAATGATCAACTGGATCGATAAGTATTATAGAAACGGGGGGGGGGGGGGGGGAGGGGGAGGTTATGGCATAGTTTCCTAGAGCGGGTTAGCTCACGTAATTAATAATATGTGTCAGGGCTTTTGGCCCAAGTGTGCTATCATTTAGGTTTTTTGTAAATGATGGCGTACTTGAGTTAACAGCCATGGCCGACACATTTTACAGTTGCTTGGTGCTCGTTGCCCTCTCTGAAAAACTGCGCCCGAACCAGAACTATATTCGTGCCATTTAGGTTTTTCCTCAGTTTTATCGCGTTAAGTTTGTTGACTCTCGATATAAACTTGCAGATGACCGGTCTGTTTCCCGAATTGCTGAAAGTACCAAGCATGTAGGCAATGCCGACTTCTCTGGTACCGATATTCATAATAAGTTTAGTTTTTAGCAGGGACACCACCTTTTCGGCTGTTTCTTCTGGGGGTTCTCTCGTATTCTTATCGTCCACACCATGCATTCTGATGCTGTTGCGTCCGGTGTACTGCTCTTATTCGTTTGTTTTGTTTTTTTTGTTTTGCTTTTTTGTGTTTTTTTCTGCCATATATTTATTACTCATAAATGGATTTTTTTTTTAATATAATATCTTTATTTTCAATTTTTTTTTCATACTTGGTTTGTATAAGCATTTTGATTTAAAACATATATAATAAAGTGTAAACTTAGGATAATACGATGTTTTTGGTTTTTGTGGAAGATTTCCGCCCGATCAGGCTTTTTTTTTAAAATGGATTACATTTTTAACATTCACTCTGAAAGAGAGAAATACAGCAACAACAACAAACAATACCAAAAAAAAACAAAAACACAATACCCATCGCATTATGTATTTTCATTATTACTCATTTGAATGTGCCTGTGCTTGTATGTTATTTTATTTAAAGTTTACTACTAATAATGGCCCTATTTTAGTACTTCATTTTCTTTCTCTTATATAGTTAATACCCATTTTTCTTTCTCGTTTTGTTGAAAGAAGAAAAAGGAGAGGGAATCTTCCACATATATATGTAACAAAGTTATCTATACAATGTTCCATTAATACAATTTGTTGTAAATAAAGTTGTTGGTTTTTAAATGAAAAAAAAAGGAAAGTATTTTCCTGAAATATTATACAGAAGTCAATGACTAAATATATTAAATTTAAAATATTTTCAAGAACAATTAATTTGCTTACTTGGGAATTACAATGTCAACACATTGAATACTATATAATACAACAATGGAAAAAACCTATGGAGAGAAATGTAGTTTGGAAAAAAATGATTTACTAAAGTTAATAATAAAAAAAAAAATGAAAAAAAAACAAAAAAACTTTAGTAATCTTAAAAAGAACGAATACCAGCCAAAGTAATGTTTAACATAATTTTTGTTTAAAGAGTAGCAATGGACGTGCATTTTCCCTTTCAAAAATAAGATATAAAATTAATTTAGGAGAAAAGATCTCCATTTGCTATTATGTTTGTCTATTTTGTCATTTTTAAGAGCAATTTCTTTTTCTATTTCTATACTTTTAAATAAATATGTTTTGTAACCTAAAAAACTTGGAATGGTTTTCCTACATTTGTTTATGTAAATGAAGTATTTTGCATTTATAATTATGAAATTCAATACGTTTGCATTTGTTTGCGTATTAACTATACCAAAAGTTATGTTTTGCAAACTCAAGTTAATTTGTATGTCATGTGTAAGAACCTATGCAAATCTGACCAGAAAGATTGTATATGCATACATTCCCAAAATAAATGATTTACTGTTTCTATTTCCATTGCACAGAAATCGCAAAGATAAGAATTAGCAATTTTAAATTTCAGTAATTTTATATTGGTTGCTACAATCCTCATAAGATATTTATATTGGAAATTGCGCAATTTTGTTGAAATAGTTGAATATATTGGGATAGTGTAAACTTTTTTCCACTCTAGATTAGCGTTTTGAAACTTTTGTTCCCAACTGTGTTGTTTTATAATATCATTGCTAATCTCGTTTTGTAATTGATGATTGTACACAAATTCGTTTGAATAATTGGATTTTTGAAGTTTTTCTAGAAGATTTGGTGTAACGTTTTGTGCATTGATTTGTTCGTTTTTTGTTTTATTTTTGAAATTTTTGAAATTTTGGGGAATACTTGATATTAATGATGTATATTTGAGAAAATCTTTCTGTGGTATGTCATATAGGTAAGCAAAAAATTCAAATTATAAAATTGTTTGCGTCTATAATCGTATATGTGTTCAAAATATTTTATACCCTTATAAAACCAGTCTCCATGAAATATTGGTTTGCCGTTTACTTTTATGTTCGAGTAATTCGTTTGTTTGTATTTCCTGTACCTTTAGAGCAAACTCCCAGTGAGTTTTTTTTTTCGCTTAAGGTTGCATTTTCAACCATGAGCTTTTTGTTTTGAGTTTTTAAGCTATCGACTTCCACATCCATATCGGAGACCGTGTTTTTGAGATCGGTTACTGCGCTCTCCAGTGTTTTGACAGTTGTTTTCAAAGATTCTATTTCTTTATAAACTTTCTCTAACTCCTCATTGAATTGCTCCTTAATTTCAGTTTGTAAGGATGTGAGCTTATTGCTTAGAAATTGTTCCGTCACCATCTGCTGGAATTCTATGTGTTCTTGTAAAGCAAATTTATTGAGCTTTCTATCGAAAAAACGTAATGTTGCTTCAAAGTTTTCCAAACTTAGTGGTTCCGGCAGCTTTAAATGTCTATCCAAAGTCTGTTTTTTCTCCGCACTATCGCTTACCTTTGGTGATCCACTGCTAGAGTTATCTCCGTCCATGACGGCTTCTTCAACTTCTGTTTTCCTTCGGGAATCGCTTTGCTTTAGACTCTTTGGTGGCATGCTCAAAAGTTTATTACAAGAGTGTACATCAATATTTGTGTTCTATACAGAGGCAGTTTATCAATGTATTTATCAGGTTATTATAGTCAAAATATCGCTCACTTACGTGATACGCCTATTGCACGCATGCATAGTCCGTGACTTATCTTACATTCCAATGTTGTGCATTATTTATTTTTAAACGTTTTTTAAACCACTTTCTCCTTAATTATGTTTTCATATGTTTACTCCATTTCACCTCTGGAACTGATATCCATTACATATAAATAAACGTTATTTTTTTTTTTTTTTTTTTTTAATATAATATCTTTATTTTCAACATTTTTTTCATACATGGTTTATATATACATTTTGATTTAAAACATATATAATAAAGTGTAAACTTAAAGATAATAAGATGTTTTTGGTTTTTGTGGAAGATTCCTGCCCGATCATGTTTTTTTATTTTTAAATGCATTATCTTTTTACCATTCATACTAAAAGAGAGAAATACAGCAACAACAACAACAATACCAAAAATAAAAATAAAAATAAAATACACAATACCCATCGCATTATGTATTTTCAGTATTTACTCATTTGAATGTGCCTAGGCTTGTACGTTATTTTATTTAAAATTTACTACTAATAATGGCTCTATTTCTCGTTTTGTTGGAAAAAGGAAAAAAGAGCGGGAATCTTCCACATATATATGTAACAAAAATATCTGTACAATACTCCATTAATACAATTTGTTGTAAATAAAGTTGTTGGTTTTTAAATAAAAAAAAAGGAAAGTATTTTCCTGAAATATTATACAGAATTCAATGACTAAATATATTAAATTTAAAAAGTTTTCAAGAACAATTAATTTGCTTACTTGGGAATTACAATGTCAACACATTGAATACTATATAATATCACAAAGGAAAAAACCTATGGAGAGAAATATAGTCTAGAAAAAAGAAAGAAGATTTACTAAATGTAATAAGAAAAAAGAAAGAAAATGGAAATAAATTTATAATATTAAAAAAACAAAAACGAATACCAGCCAAGGTGATGTTTAACATAATTTTTTTTTAAAGAGTAACAATGCACGTGCGTTTTCCCTTCAAAAACAAGATATGAAAATTAATTTAGGAGAAGGGATCTCCATTTGCTGTTATGTTTGTCTATTTTGTCATTTTTAAGAGCAATTTCTTTTTCTATTTCTATTCTTTTAAATAAATATGTTTTGTAACCTAAACAACTTGGAATGGTTTTCCTATATTTGTTTATGTAAATGAAGTATTTTGCATTTATAATTATAAAATTCAGTACATTTACATGTGTTTGCGTATTAACTATACCAAACGTTATATTTTGCAAACTCAAGTTAATATTTATGTCATGTGTAAATAAGAACCTATGCAAATCTGACCAGAAAGATTGTATATGCATACATTCCCAAAATAAATGATTTACTGTTTCTGTTTCCATTGCACAGAAATCGCAAAGATTAGAACTAGCAATTTTAAATTTCAGTAATTTTGTATTGGTTGCTACAATCCTCATAAGATATTTATATTGGAAATTGTGCAATTTTGTTGAAATAGTTGAATATATTGGTATAGTGTAAAAAAAAATCCACTCTAGATTAGCGTTTTGAAACTCTTGTTCCCAACTGTGTTGTTGTATAATATCATTGTTAATCTCGTTTCGTAATTGATGATTATACAAAAATTTATTTGTATAATTTTGATTTTTGAAGTTTTTCTAAAAGATTTGGTGTAACGTTTTGTGCATTGATTTGTTCGTTTTTGATTTTATTTTTAAAATTTTGGGGGAAACATGATATTAATGATGTATACTTGAGAAAATGTTTCTGTGGTATGTCATATAGGTAAGCAAAAAATTCAAAATTATAAAATTGTTTGCGTCTATAATCATATATGTGTTCAAAATATTTTATACCCTTAAAAAGCCAGTCTCTATGAAATATTGGTTTGCCGTTTACTTTTATGTTCGAGTTATTCCATATTATACTTTTGCTTACTGTTTTAACTTCAGCGTGTTTATTTATTTTTTCCCATGCACTAAGTATATATTTTAAAAAAAGTTTTTTTTCGAACATTTTTTTGATATCATTTTCATCAATGTTGCATTCAAAAATTGTGTTTCCTCCATATTTTTCTAATTCATATAAATATAATTGTTTCCATTGACCGGCTATATTGTCCATTAACCTTTTTATCCAGCTGGCTTTAAGAGAGTATATAAATATCTGTATATCAATCATTTTAATACCCCCATTCTCGTAATCTTGTATAAGTGTGGCTTTTTTAATTTTGCTTGGTTTATTGTCCCAAAGAAATTTGAATATTAAATAATATCGTTTATTTCTTTAATTGTTTCGTTTGGTGGATCGTGTAGGACGGTTAGTGGGTATATTAATTTTGGAAGAGCAAACGTTTTTAAAACAGTAATTTTTCCAAGTAGGGTTAGTTTTCTATGCTGCCAACTTTTTAAACAATTTTTGTACTGTTCTAGTTTAGGTTCCAGATTAAGTTTAAAAACATCAATCTTGTTTGTATTGAAAACCATTCCAAGAGCTTTTGCTTTTTCAGATGACCATGTAAACTTTCGATTTTCTAAAAATTGTATTTGACTGTTTTTCAGTGTACCTACTCTTAAAACATTGCATTTTGAGGTGTTGAGTCTCAAACCAGATATATTTCCAAAATAATCCAAAGTATGAATTAGTTTCTCAAATGACTGTTTTGATCCATCAGTTAAGAAAGTTGCATCATCCGCAAATAATGTGTTTTTAATCTCAATGTCTGCTACAGTAATGCCTTTTATATCCTTATTGTTTTTTTATTTCAAATGAGAGCAATTCTAAACATATAATAAACAGATACGGTGATAGTGGGCATCCCTGTCGAACCCCTCGTTTAATCCAGAAAAAAATATGTTATGTGCCCATTATTAATGACACTACTTTTAGCGTCGTTGTAAAATAGCTCTATCCATTTAATATAATTATCTCCAAAAATGTCTTAATGTATTAATTAAGAAAATATGATTTATGCTACCAAATGCTTTCTCGAAATCGGAAAATAGTAGCAGACCTGGAACATTGTGTTCTTCAACATGATCTAAAACTTCAAATAAAAGACGTATGTTTTCTCCAATATATCTCCCTTTTAAGAAGCCAGTTTGAGAGCTATCTATTATTGCTAATATGACGCGTTTTACCCTATTTGCAATAGCTTTTGTAGCGATTTTATAATCTGTATTAAGTAGACTAATTGGGCGCCAGTTTTCTAAAAATGTTGTATCTTTTCCAGATTTTGGAATCAGTGTTATATAGCTTTGTTTTTGAAGTTCATTTAGATGTCCACATCTAAAAGAATAGTTAAGAACCAGGGCTTTTTTCGTTTTTCATTTCCTTTAAAGCCGCAGCACATTCAAACTCCGTTAAAACTCCTTCACATTTTTGTTTTTCAGTTTCGTTAAGTTTTGGAATAGAATCATTATAGAAATGTTTATCATATATATACGCATTTTTGGCCCGCAATATGCACAAAATTACCCGACAATAAAGCTCTCGAGAAATGAGCCGTATCAGAAATGCGGTCCGATACGCCAAATTTAGGTCATGTGACCGGGCCGAAAATGCATATCCATATTGGCCCGGTCACCTGACCGTTATTGGCCCGGTCACCTGACCGGACCAATAACCGGTCACATGATCGTTACGAGTATTGGCGATTGCTTTCTATAGAAATATATATTAGGAAAAAAATTTGAACGGTAGCGGCTTCCGACCTTCCACCTGGCAGCGCCCCTGATTTTCTTTCCTGTTTACGATGACGTAACGAACGTTACATGACGTCAATTTTTTAAACCATAACGTCACAACGAATGTAAATAAACAGCGGATTTAAACAGATAACTCGGTAAAGGTAAACACTTTATCTTAATATTACAATCGTAAGGCTTGATTATGTGTACAGTATGTCATATTATTTTAAAAAGCTTAAGCATTAAGAATAACCGATATTTAAACCTTTTTCCGCTGGTAAAATGGTGCACTCTGACGAGTTTTGGGAGACACTTTTGGGAATAAAAAGAACATAGCCTATCAGGAAAAAGGTTTTCGGTCGGGGTTTGCATTGCCTCACTAGAAACATTTTTTTTTAGAAAATGTAAAAATCTAGGCCTAACGTTATATCTATTTGGAAATGTGTGATTTGGCTCATCGGTTCAACTGAAATTAATTTAATTCACATTATATATATGATAAAAATAACATTGTAACGGTTTAATAAAGAAAGCCTTCGGGCCGATATTGTGGTCTCGGGCCGATATGACGGACACTAACGCATCACCCATGTATTAATCTCTAATTATCCGATGATGTTTGTTTTGTTTCTGTGTATAATTTTGAATAATATTCGTTGAGAGCTTTTAAAATATCGTTTGTGTTTGAAACAACTTTTAACCTATTTATTGTTTTGCTTTCAGCCTTTTTCTTTTCTAAATTTGAAAAATATCTAGTGTTTCTTTCATCATTTTTAACCTTTTCTGATTTTAAACGCAGAATAAAACCGTTTAATCTATTCTCTAGTATTTTTTCGAGTTCATTCTTATACGCCTCATATTCCACTTTTAATGTGTGTAACTCCGTTTCATTCGATGTCTTTTCAATTTTTGACTCTATGTCTTTTATATCCGATGCCATTTTTTTTCAGTTAATAAGTCTTTTTTCATTTTTGCAGATGTATACTTTATAGTTTCATTTCTAATTGTTCCTTTTAAGATTTCCCAGAGAGTATTTGGAATTGCATTATTATTTAAGCCAGTTATTTTGCGTAATGCTTTACGGATGCTTTCTTGGTATTCTGTTTGTAATAATATGCTATTATTTAATTTGAAATATCCCGGGCCTTTTGGATTGCTTGCTCAATCTAAAGAAATGGTAACAATTGAATGATCTGTTTTAAAACCTGTCTTTATTTGGCTTAGCGAAACATTTTTAACAAGACTGTCTGAAATTAGAAAATAATCAAGACGGCAAAATATTGGTGGTCTGTTGTTTGAATGCCATGTTTATATGTATATATACGTTATTTTTATTTAAATCCTGTTTTTCGATTAATTTTGAAGAAAGGTTCGAGACCACGTAAAACACACTACAGCTTTTGTCTACGACCTTGACCTTTTTTCATTTATTAACAAAAAATGCACAAACAAATCCCATTGTTGAATATTTTTAAAAAACATATTATATCTTTATCCAAAGTGGAAAAGTGGATAGCATATACAAATTTAAAAGTTGAACGATTTGAAGTCATTTGGAGTCGATTTATACACATTGGTAAAATATGCCTACAGATACAGACATTTGATTTTACTAAACCTCAATGAAATACTCAAAATGCAGGGACATCACAACAATCGACATAATAAGCACTATTGTCTACTTCTCAACCTTTTTCTTTACAATTTTCTCCCTCTTTTGATGTATATATTTAATTTCTAGAAAATGTTTTGTATTAAACTTTTATCTTTATTTTTCCAAAGAAAAGTAATCCATACTTATCCTTACAGTTAATACAACATAATCATAGACATACTTAATGCCTACAATACCCTAGAGGAATCCTATGTGGATATATATGTGTAAATAATATGTGTATGCGGGTGAGTGTGGTATATATATGAGTGTGTATTTGTACAAATGTGTATATATTTGAGAAAATGCTGATACATGTGTATATATATATATATAGGAAATACAAAATGGCGCATACTTGAAATTAAGCTGATACATGTATATAAATGAAATATATAATAATGCATATTTGATAATATATTGTTGCAGGTCTATATAAAAAACGTAATGGTGCATATTTGATATTGATGCATATTTATACATAAAATACCTAATGTTGCATATTAGATAGTATATATTATATTATATGAACCATATAGTATAGAGGGCTGGAAAAAAAAGTTTAGCAAGTAAATTGCATGGCAAATTCATTTACGCTTAAGCTTATACTAATGCATACTTTTACATAAAAGGCATAAATACATGATTTAACATTTCCTTACTCCAGTAATCTGTTTGCAGAATAACATCATATTATTATTATTATACTTATATTTAAAATAAGATACTTGGTAAAGTGGAAAGCATTTGACTATCGCTTACCTTTGGTGATCCACTGCTAGAGCTATCTCCGTCCATGATGGCTTCTTTAACTTTTGTTTTTCTTCGGGACTCGCTTTGCTTTAGACTCTTTGGTGGCATGCTCAAAAGTTTATTACAAGAGTGTACATCAATACAAGAAGAAAAAAAGGTAGTGAGTTACATGTTTATCGAAAATGAATATATATTTTTTGCAAGTTATCGGTAAATAATATCAATATGTGAAACTTTAGATGTATATGTTCTGTATGAATATGTTATGGAAGCTTCAGAAAATAAAAAGCCCACAAAGAAACTATGAATTTCAATTCACCTTAGTTACAGTAAAGCTGAAACACGGTCTCCTGTCCTCTACCTAAATATCTAAGTTTCTAACCTACTCAAGTAGTCTACTCCTTCACTGTCTATTCCTGGACTATCATCACTACCGATTCCATTACCTTGTTGAATCACCTTATTCAGTGTGAACACATTACTCCTTCTACTTCCAATACACTCTAAACCATCTTTCTCACCAAATACCTGAATTTCTAAACTCCATTGTTCAGACTTCCTAAACTTCTCTTTTAATCTGTTTACGCTACCCAACCGTGTTTATGCAAATCATAACTAGTCTACTCTTGTCTAACAACTGTCTCTGAAATATAGAATCGCACCAAACAGTTACTAACAACCAAATATTTCTGGACTCATGACTAACCTACACAATCTTATAACAACCATCTCAACCATAAAATGCATAAATACTACCAACACCTTCAGCAATGTACCCCTATTGATTGTATCACCCCGTGTGAAATAACCAGTTATCTATTCTGATACCGCCTTGATTCTTTGGTTAACACTAATATCCTTCTGAACCATGGTATCCTTCGCTGCATCTGTATCCCTTAGTCCACTATCTATTGACTGTACTACATCCCGACTTACTAACAACTTGATCTCTGCTCCACTGCTAACTGCACTATCGCTTATGCCGCCTATATCCTTACTAATCGCTACTGAATCACTCTTTGCTATACTTACCTCTGGAACTAACCACTTTACCTCTCCTACATCAACTATCCTAAAAGGTTCCTCTATTAATGGATTTCTTTCTATCGCCAAAGTACTAACACTTACATGTGTCACCGTTCTGCCACAAATACTACAAGATCTGCAAAATCTAGTTACTTCTGAATTTACACCAATACAACTCAGATAATACCTTATCACAACTTCTCCGAATACCTAAATGCCCATCTTTTAACGATTCGTGTGCCACCTTAATAACACTTTCGCGACACTTCTTTGGAACTACCACCTGATATTCTGTGTTCTGGTCCTTAGACTCATTGTTTCTATATAGTAACTGATTCCTGTAAACGCATCTTACCTTTCCACCTCCCTTATACATCATAACTTGACCATCCTCAGCTCTCTTTCTCGTGCTTTTCAACGTAACGTTCTTTTTTTTGCATCTCCACGCACTCTGACCTTGAAATATCTAAAATCTTACCTGGAACGTTTAACTTCCGGTATGGCTTCGACTCTTGCTTCTTCCGTGCTCTAGTCTGTACTGCATTCACAACATATTCTGGTTCTGGGTAACTCGCACCTGGAAAATTACCTATTACCAAATCATACACCGGTGAATCGATACATAATGCCTCCATTTTACCCTTGAAATACGGCGTTTGTACGTCTACTAACGCTACACGAAAGTAATGATCTGACCCATCAATGTACTTACAACATCGCTCTCCTCTTGAATATTGGGCATCTCGGACTGAATTTGTTCTTACCAATGCGCAAATCGTTCCCTTATCTCTCATGACCTTCATCTTCTTTCCGTTGACCTTACCTTCTTTCGTCGGACACTTGCTCTCCATACCTGCACTCATCTGCTCTGAACGATCTATAATACACAACTGGAACTTTCTGTCCTCTGCATCCATCCACGTCGACGACCTCTGTTTCGTCCACGTTCTCTAAAGAAATTGTTACCTCTATCATTCTTGTGGAATGTGGTTGTATTTTCAATACCCGCACTTGCAACTGCATCTCTCTTGTCCTCTTCGACTGCTGCAACGCGATGCTTACCGTCGCTCTTCCTGCAATCAACTGACCTATGATCTCCACCACAAAAAATACATTTTTAATGAGAATACGAATTATCACTTACCTTTGACATACTTGAAGACCTTCCCCTATCTGGGTTTGCTATCTCTTCTGTCTTTGTCTCTATCCCGACTTTCTCGTACGACTACAGACTCGTATCCACATCCTCCTGCATCTGCAAATAGATCTTCCTGCTCTGCCATCTCTGTACCTCCTGTAAACCTCGTCTGCTTTAGAAATAAGTATAACTCCCTATTGCAAATACCCAATAACTGGTCTCTTAATAGGTAGTCAATAACCCCGTCGTATGTTTTATTAACGCGGCCCAACTGAAACCACCGCTCTAAATAATTCTTAGACCACCGTAAATATTGTACAAAGGACTCACCTTTTTCTGGCCTAGCTGTCTTGAATCTCTTCCTAAATCCTTCCTCTGTTAGTTCGAATCTCTTTAACAATTCTGCTTTGAGCTTCTCGTAATCCAAGGAGTCACCTGTTGGTAACCTGGAATATACATCTAACGCCTTACCTTTTAACAATGTGCTGAGGTGCAACGACCACTGTTCCTTCTTCCACCATTGTACATCGGTGTACCTCTCAAACCTCGATAAATAGCTGTCCATATCATCTTTATCCTCGTCGAACCATGGCAGTTTTGAACCTTTTATCTTACTAGGTTATTTAACAGCATTCTTACCTCGATTCACTTGCGCTAGCTCTAACGCCTGTTAATGCTGTTGGTTTACCATTTCCATCGCCCTCCTATGTGCCATCATTTCTCTCTCCTTCTCCCATTCTTGCTCCTTCAATCGCTTGAGTTCCCTTTCTCGCTCGACTTCCCTTTTAATTTCTAATCTTCTCTGTTCCTTTTCAAATCTCTCCTTCTCCAATTCTCCTATTGATGCCGTTCCTCTTTCTCCTCGTTCCATTTCCCATGCCAACTCTTGTTCCTGTAATCGCCGTTCCCTCTCCTTGGCTTGCTCCTATGAAAACGAAGTTCCTCAGTTCTTCACCTGCAATTCCAAACTTCTGCCCTAACTCCGTTAACTCCATAATACTAGATATGACTATTCTAAATGTATATTACACAATATAAATAAAACTACGCTATATAAATATGCAGCAATAACGTATATAAAATATACTAACTTCAAGTATAACACTATGCATCTATGCCCCACTCATTAGTATTTCATAACACTAATCCATATAACTTTTTCTTACCTTACAACGACTTAAATCTACTTTATAGACCGAAAGGTACGTTATGGCTCTTAAAGCTACGGTATGGAGCTTAAACTACGCTATAGAGCTTAAACTACGCTATGGAGCTTAAAACTACTTACTCCACATTAATACCAATATTCTTCACTAAATATACATGTCTTCAACACCTCACTTCATGATACAAATAACATATATAACCTTAAGTGTATTCACAGACCACCGTAAAAAGACAAACACGTCTATATTATACATACAGAAAGTATGATTCCCCTTACATTTAAACGTAGTCTCTAATATTACAAAATGAAGTTTCAAATATATTAACGTATTAATTCAAAAATAATAATGCATCACAGTCCAGGTCACTTACGACATTTCCGGCAGACATACCACCCTACCCTCAGCCTCCGTACATGACTACGGAACGCTCTTTACGGCGCGGCTGTGGTAAAACGCAATAATTATAAATAAAGGGAGGTAATTCGTAATTTTAGAACTTATTAAGATATATATGTATTTTAAATAATATTAATGCTGTATAATAGTATCTATGTATGGGAACTTTGAGCATAATTAAGATTCAAGAAGATCTTGTTAAGCAAATATAAGTAGGATTTTAGTGAAGTAATACAATTAGATAGAAGGTATTTTTTTCATTATTTGATGCTGTTGCTTGCCGTTTGTATTAATTTACTGAAAGTGAAACTACTATTCGGATATATTAATAGTGTTTGGATTTACAAGTGTTTGGATTTATTATTCTCAAAGTCTACACTACTCAACTTTTATAAGCAGGATTAACTACAATTTAGACATAGTGAATTGACATGTCGTTAATACTTAGATATCTCCGCCGTATTGTTGATGTCGGAGTATATTGACAAAAGTTTATATAACATAGTTGCACGTGCTTTATACACGTGCTGTTGTTTGTCAGAGGTATCGTTCTGGTTTGATTGGTTGAAATGGATAAATGATTGACAACTGGCGACATGTTAATTACTACAGACGTTACGATTATAAAGGAGTATAAGAAACTACTACGATTATAAAGGAGTATAAGCAACTACTACGATTATTAAAGGACTACTACGTGTATAACCCTTAAGGGTTGTTAAGTAATATACTACGATTACAAAGAGTTCTTGCGAGAACTACTACTATTTAAAGGATTATACAGCGAACTGTTATGATTGTAAACCTTAAGGATTATAAAGAGATACAATACGATTATAAGGACAAATATTAAATAACAACGATAATTTCAGTACGATTTTAAGACTTAAACTATTGTGAAAACTACAATTATAAAACTACAACTTCTATTGCGAAAACTAACACTGTACGCATGTAAAAATTATATCACGTGGTACAACAGCTATACATGTGTGTGTTAACTACAATAACAAATGTAAATATGTGTCTGTAAGATAAATACGATGTGGTGAATTTACATACATAAACAAATTAAACATTCAAGTGTCTTGTTCATCGAGTCACAGGGTATTACAATAATACAACTCACCCAGGTACCCGGTACTGGCTATCTGGTCTCCCTCTTACCGTTGTCGCAGAGGCACAACCAACCTTCGGATCATCGTGACTGGAAAAATAACCATTTTTTGTTAAAAATAAACTATTATTTGAAAATTTCAATAATTAGGGGGGAATATTAACAGTATCTGTCACTTATTTAAGATTCTATTTTGGATTGTTGTCGCCTTATAAATCCCACTTCTGACACCATTGTAACAAGATGGACCAGGGAAGACAACTCACCAAGGCAGAATCAAGAATAAATAAATATATAAATTTATTTACATCAAGATGAATATATATATACAAATGAATATAAATGACAAGGTAGAAATATCAACGTTTTTAAAGCATTTTTAAATGAATTCCAATACACGTGAGATGGAATTCCTATTCACTTCATTACAAATATGACTGAATATCTAAATATATGTATGCTAAATCACAGCTATTTTATAACTCAAAGCTATATCTAGATGAGTCCTTCCGGTACAGTTCAGTACCGGCACTAATACTTTACTTCCGCGAATTCACTTCCACGTTATATGCACGCCCCTCATTAGCGGTTGCTATTCGTTCCGGTATCATACATGCTACCGGTTACGTAATTCCCACGCGACGCCCACTCGCACCCTTTCCGGCGATGGCTCAAGTCCCGGTATTTCATATCCGGTGACGTTATCTGTGTAACTAGGCCCTCTTGTCTAGCGTATCCGTGGCTACCGTCTGGTCTGTCCCCCAAATAGCGCATTATGCGGTTCCCGCATCCTTTGATGGCGTTCCAGACCTACGACCCCGTAGACCATGCTCCCCGACAATACGTTCTAGCTAGGCTCCTAGCGTATACGGACCCTGCCGTTATGGTACTGTTCACTACTACCCTGGAGAACGGTTTACGATCCTGTGACAAGTTCTTATCATTTCGACTCCAATTTATACAGCCCCTACACGTGCACCTGACTGAACACGCCATCCATACAAATGTCATGTTCTTCGGACTGCTCGTAATGCACCTAGTGACGTAGTTTTGAACTCTATCTTATATAAGCAATCTATATACATTTAGTTAGGCCCGCATTGGTAAATACTGGCAAATTTAATCATAATACACAGCTTGTAAAATCATAACTTTCTTAATACTTAATGGATTTTGATGAAATAAAGGCCTTACAACTTATTATTTACCAATAGAATGAAACTAGTAAAATATCATTTATTAGATAAAGGTAGGATTAAAAGTGATACGCTTGGCAAAAATCTATCAAATTCGTATTCAAAATCAGGGAAAATGAGGCCCCGACAAACACATTTAAAAATTCTAAGTACATATGCTCTCATTTTGTTACAGTATGTTTGTGTAGGCATCTCGGCAGCAATATTTCTTGCAGGGTGAAAAACAGCTTGTAAACATTATTCTGAATTCAGATTACACAGGTTTTGGGATTTTGTGGCCCATTATGCATTGACGGTAGCAATCTGGGCAGCCATACATCAATATTTTAAAACACGCACATTGAAGCCAAATGAAGTAAGACAATGGTTCACTGGCCTCATAAACCTAGCAGTAACATCAAACGTGTTGTCCTGGCTTATGTAGAAGTCAAAATATTATCATTTTAATGTCACGGCGGCAATCTTGGCAGCCTTCATGGATATTTGTTATTTAACTAATAAGTAAGGCGTAGTCATAAATAGATTCACTGACCGCTAATATCTAGTCATAGACACCAAATTGATTGTCCTAGCTAATGCATAGGCCAAGATATTGTCATTTTAATCTCACGACAGTCATCTTGGCGGCCATCTTGGATATGTCAGTGTGGCAACACTATAAAGTTGGGCATTGAGCTGACTGCTACAATTAGACACCGTCGTGATATAACTGAAAGATTGTAAAACGTGTTACTTACTAACCTACTTACCATACTATTATTACTTACTTGTTTGCTTAATTTCTTGATTAAAATGTACTTACTACCTACATACTAACTTACTTACTAACTTACTTACATCACGCCCGATAAACGTTCGCTCCACAAACAAACGGAGAATAATGCAAATTGAGCGATAGTCACCTCCGAGAAGGAGCGAATGCGCGGTTTTCATCAACAAACGTGAGTATGATCTACTTTTATTTCTTTTAACAAGAACAACAGAGATTTTTTCAAAAATTAGGGAATGTGTTTCCGTTTACGCATATTTATACTTCTTGTAGAAAACAATTTCACCTTTTAAAAGTTTAAATTATAACGGCTAGAACATTTCTCCTGTCGATAGTTGGTGCAGGTTTCTCCACGGATCACACTTTAAACTTATTTTTGGAACCTATTTGCATTCAAGAAGTATTTCGATGGTGAATATCACTCGAATATCGCCCATAAATTGCTTATGCCCTCAGTTTGAATGTTGACGTTTTAATCTGAGAGATTTATGGTCAATGTTCTCGAGGTAGGGGGGAGTGAACGAGCTGGTGTAGAGAAAACGTCAATAGGGTAGAGCTGACGCCTGGTTAATTCCACAAGCAACATACTTTGATAATGTTGATTCGAACGCAGTTGCGTCATGAACAGATGCTTTTTGTCGATGTTATTACCTTTCTTCGCCCAAAACGCATTTAGCAAGGGATTAGGTGTCACTTTATGTGCTTGCGGCACCAACGTACTTTGGAAATGAGCTCCTTAACATCGTTCAAGAGTTAGGTTATTTATGTTTGATGATCTAATAAACTATACATTTTTGACACACACACGTCTCCGATATTCATTTCAGGTCCAGTTTTGCATCAAATCTGAACAAAACTGGTCATAATTGATATTTATTTTTATTTCCTAATTTTTTTGAGATACTTTTTAAGATTGGGTAGAATTAGGTAGAATGATCAAATAAACACATTTCTCAACTACATTCAATTATCACTGGAAATTCTTACTTTGTTTCTGGTTATACCAAATTAATCCGTTGGTCATCAACATTTCTTCATGATATTTTTTTTAGAAAAAGTAAACCGCCCTCACCATCAAACAATCGGATATGTTTAATCTGCCAATCGAATGGTCTGATTTAGTATGTAATAGTGTGGTGCGTTCCTGCAATACACTTTTTATTTAAATATATGAAAAGAAATCGGTGATAAGATATGGATTACTGCAAAATTGACAGCGATGTAAATAATATAATATAATAAATATATTGATATAAACCAGTTCCTACGCATGACACGCGTATCCGCATAAATTATAATTACAAGGTTTTTGCCAAACATATTCATTTGAATAGCATGGTCTTAATTTCAGAAAAGTTAGGAATTATTTTGATAAACAATCATTTTAAATGTTCAATAATGATAACTTGTTGAACGAAATGTTGGTTTAAACATATTTTATTGCAACATTTACATTAGTTTGCAAAAGGGTTCGACCACAAGTCCTACAACATTAGTTACGGCCCGTCCCTATACAGTTTGTTTACAAAATAAATAGTATGGCAGTTTTACAATCATAAAACATTTTAAACGAAAGGTATAGGAAATGCATTACTGAAGTTAACAGATATATGTAAAGAGAAAGGAAGAGGAGGAAAAGGTCAGACAGTTAAAGACGTCTCGTAAGGGATCAAATGTGAACATAGTGAGTTTCATCGAAAACGACTGGTATCTTTAATATATTTTTGCACTGCTATAAACACAAGCTCATTACCTCTATCGTTCAGCTCTGTATTACCAGAACACAACTTATCAACACTTAACGGGTGGAACGGTCGTGTCGAAAAAAGAGCGTACGCCTTTGTTCACTATATCGACAACACTTAAATAAGTAGTGTTCGACGTCCTCTCTTTGATCTCCACAGTCACAACTTGATGATAAGCGCAAATGATTTAAATACAAGTCATGATTTAGATCGCTACATGCATTTCTTAAACGAGCATGAATGATTGAAAGATATCTTGAGCCACATAAGTAGTATTTTGGAACAGTGGGGCATTGGAACGTCCTAGGAAGAGAGCTTTTATATGTGTTTAATGATAGTGATTCCTTAATATGTATGGGTAAATCATTCCAAAGGCTTAGCGATGATGGTATAAATGATTTTGAAAATAACTCCGTTCTCCTTATTGGATAGACATTCGAGTTTCTTAAATTATAATCGTTTACATCTCTGACGAAGGACGGAAATAATTGAGCTATTGAATTTGGTAACATACTGTTTTTTGCTTTATATACGGTAATAAGATTTTTGAAAAACACGTCTGTCTGCTAACGAGACCCAACCAATTTCAGCAATTAACTTATTAATTGAAAAGGACCTAGTTAATCCTGTAACAATTATTGCAGCTTCATACTGTAACTTTTCTACAGATTTCTTTTCATAAACTGTGCAGCCATCCCATAGAAGAATCTGGTTTTCCGTCCAATTTTATATTTAAGGAATCTCATCAAACCTAAAACCTTTGATGCTGAAGATAAAATATTATTGATCTGTTCATGCTATTTACCATCCCAAATGTTTGTGATGTTCTACAAATTCTAACTGCACATTATTGAAAAATAAATTTCGTTTTCGAACATGTTTCGTTGCTGATATGAATACTACTTCAGTTTTGTTTGGATTAAACGTAACTAACCCTGGTTTAGCCCATTCTGACATTATGTGTAAATCATGATTTAAAATACCTTCCATATTATCTATATTTGATGTTGAAACTGAAAGCGAGCTGTCGTCAGCAAATAGTCTAGTTATGCTTAGCATATTATCAGTAATGTCATTTATATATATTAAAAAGAAAAGAGGCAAGAAAGAAATGCTAACAGGTAGTTTTATTTGTACTGCAATTTCAAGTTTACGATTCGAGAGGAGCCGACTTTTATACCTACTTTTACCCGTCATTGCATAGGTACACAACCATATAAATAAACCAGCCACCTATACGTGCACACATGTAACAGAGAAACATGCTTATCTCGGCGTGTAATTTATGTATAACAGTGAACACTGACTTAACTCACTTCTGTTCTAAATCATAGCAGTTAGTGAACGGTGAAAACACGTTTATTCGTTGATAGCGTATATACAAATGGAGTTCGTTTTAAAGGGATGCAATTGCATAAAAGATACGCAGGGGAAAAAATGTCTTTGGGAAGTTTTAAACCTAAATCGAAAATTGAAATAAGAATAGGGAATTTCGTCATATAATAATCTTTATCTGCCGAGAAAATCCAGCCAGCCAGCCATCCAGACAGGTTAATAGCGTAACTTTTAAAGATCTGAAGGGGCTCATTTCCAAAGAAAGTTTGTGCCGCATACACGTATTCAATGACACCTAATCCTCTGCTGAAATCATGCGTTTTGGGTAAAAAAAAACCGTAATAAATTCTACAAAAAGCATCTGTTGTTCATGTTCGAATCGACATTGTCAAAGTATGTTGCGTGTCGAATTAAGCAGGCGTCCACTCTACCTCCTTGACGTTCGCACTACACCCAGCTTGTTCACTCCCCTACCTCGAAAAAAATGACCATAAATAACTCAGATTAAAACTTCAACATTCACATTTAGGGCATAAGCAATTTATGGGCGGTATTCGAGTGATATTCACCATCGAAATACTTCTTGAATGCAAGTAGGTTCCAAAAACAAGTTGAAAGTGTGATCCGAGGAGAAACCTGCACCAACTATCGACAGGAGAAATGTTCTAGCCGCTATAATTTACACTTTTAAAAGCGAAATTGTATTCTACATAAAGTATAAATATGCCAACACGGAAACACATTCCCTGATTTTTGAAAAAATTTCTGTTGTTCTTAAAAGAATTTAAAGTAGATCATGCATATGTTTGTTGATGAAAACCGCGCTTTCGCTCCTTCTCGGAAGTGGCTTTCGCTCAATTTTCATTGTTCTCCTTTTGGTTATGGAGCAAATGTTTACCATGCGTGTAAATACTGTATTACCGTAGGTCTGCACTGCACCATAAGCCGAAATATGATTATATTTAAACTGTCAATGAAAATGACAATACGTAACATAAAGTGTGGTGAAGACAGGGTTTACAGACATGGAACGGTCAGAGACAAGAAGGACTACTGGTTAGGTTATATCGATTTTATGTGTACACAATCTCGCTATTATCCTGTCTTCAACAAAACAGTGTAAATAAAAGTACATCCCAGCAAAAGGAAATCCCTTACAATAAAGTCCACACCCAAACAAATTAACATATAATACACTTAAATGTTGTTGTAAAGATACATAAAAAGCATAATTAGAAAAAACTCTAGATGTTTTCATTATTGTACATTTGACCACAGCAGTTGTAACCAAATAAAAAAACAATCTAGGGCACGACCAAAAAACTTTAGGAGGACAGTTCATGCACCTATATATCTTCTTCTGGGTTTTTATAGGCGCAATCATAGAGTCTCATAATTTTGTCCAGTAATATCACAAGGGAAAAGTGAAGCGCAGGGGCAATCACGAAACATGAAGTGCGTTGACATACTAAAGGGTCCTATTATTTTCTGACGAATTTCCTGATTAATTTTGTAAAGTGGTCAGGAAACCCGTCAGTTGTACTTCTACAGTAGGTTTTTGTTGCGGCAAGAAGATTTTGAGAAAGATCTACACATCCAAATGTGTATAGTGTACCATGTATACGTATAGTCATCTCTCTTATCATATATTTTAGTATGTATGAACTTTATTCAACGTGAACTCTTGTGAATAAATGTTTGTGACTATTTGAGCAAATACCGGATTATCAATAATGAGTTTGTCATCTAGATGCCGAGATGTATTATTAAACGCATCAATAATGTTACTCTGGCTAGCAGGTCACCAACTCAAAATAAAATCTGTTTCAAAACAGTATAAAAGCAAATCCGCGACATGTGGTATACAGTTAGTACCCATAGGAATACCAACAAACTGGCGGTAAACTGTTTTACCGTATCTTATAAAGATTTTATCGAGAAGAAAAGATAAAGATATATAAACATCTGCGCAAGTCCAAATATTATAATTATCTTTAAGGGTGTTTGTAAAGAAAGCCCTGACATTATTACAAGCAAGAAAATGTGCTCCTTTTCTGGCAAAAGTCGTCTGTGTCAATTTATATTTGATCAGGTTATGTGGTAGTGTGCTGTATAGGGTGGAAAAGTCGTAGGTTTTTAGAGCAGAGGCATGGACATTCTTACAACCTAGTTTATCAAGGACTTCTCTGGCGTTTTCGATAGACCAACACAAATTGATTACTGAGTTTTCAAACCATTTCTGCAATATTTTAAGACATTTTCTTTTATCGCGTAAAGGCAAGAATCATTCTGATACATTAGTGGTGGTACACGAACGTGCTTTGTGTGGATGTTTGTGAAGTTTAAGAATCCGGTACAATATAGGAAGCTTATTCTGCTTATTATTTACAGAAACCTTCATAGTCTCCAATACAGTCACATGCTAGGAAACAATGCCCTCCTCCAGCAATGGTGTGGTTAGCTAAGCAGAAGTGTTCGCTAGCTCCGCATTCAAAGTATAGATATACTACAATCGTCAGACAATGATTATATTGTTGGAAGCTTTGTCTGCAGGAACTAGAACAAATTTAGTATGGATGTTATGGATTCCTTTCTTAAGGTGTCTTAACTTGTAAGTAGACGGCTGTGGAAGTAGAGAGGAATTTCATTGCGTCATTGAGTACTTGCTTTGTGGCTTTTTAGGCTTTTGTTTTTATATTCATATATACATGATCATTTATGTGTTATTTTGGCTATTAATGCTGAAGTGTTTGTCAGAGAATATAACCTGGCGGGGATATCTTTATTTATACTGTCCCGTTTTATTGGGATGAAATAGGGTAAGAGTGAGATTTGGTGCACCTTAGAACCAGGGTTTAAACCCCAGCGGCTTTTGTTTTGCGACTGACCGTTCCAAGGCGGTAGCCATATTGTCAACTTTTGTTTTGTGATGTCATGTCTTGAATTGTATTTATCTTTGTAATTGTTGGTTGTTTCTATGCGTACCTTTGGTCGACTGATTTCCCTGAATGCTACATTTCCTGTTCGACTTTTTTATCTACACATCTTGCTGAGTTGTCGAGAATTCGCGACCAAACATTATCATGACCAGCAATTAAACCAAATGTAGCATGCGGATTAATTTAATGCATAAACATATTTCATATCACATGGAAGGAAGCATACTATGAACTTTTTCATTTGTATTTTGATTGACAACAATCACCTTTTTTAGTTTGCTTCAAGGCCTTTAAGCCAGCATGGTACAACTTATGAAATATATACTACAATGCTTCCCAAAAAAATGGAAAGAAAAAAGGAATGGTTGGATAGTGTTATTTTTAGTCCCCTACCGGAGTGACTAAAAGATTGCACTCCGTCTGTCAGTCTGCCGGTCTGTCACACTTCGTTTCCTCAAGGCGGTAGTCCTATTGCCAACCCTGTTTGTGTTTGTGGCGTCATATGCCTTTATTCCTTATTAACATTGTCATTCATGTTTGTTTTTTTGCGTGTTTTAGGGTTTACTGTGTTTTGTGAAAGCTGCATTTCCTGTTCGACTGTTATACTTATTTCAATTAGCAATGAGCTTGG
This sequence comes from Cyrtodaria siliqua, assembly GCA_037043455.1. Lineage (NCBI taxonomy): Eukaryota > Metazoa > Mollusca > Bivalvia > Adapedonta > Hiatellidae > Cyrtodaria > Cyrtodaria siliqua. Next base: position 9,900 of record JAWPHD010019746.1, on the reverse strand, counting down.
GGATTGCATTTGGAGTCACTGGGGTCATTGTCAAGGTCACTGCGATTAAAATAGAAAAAACCCATTTAGGAATGAAATGTTGGAATGAAACTTTATGGGTAGGTAGCTTATATGACAAGGAAGCATGGGATTGTATTTGGGGTCACTGGGGTCAAGGTCACTGTTACTAAAAATAGAAAAACAGTTTCCGCTCAATAACTTCAGTTAGGAATGATGATATGACTAATGAAACAGTATGGGTAGGTAGCTCATATGTTACAATATGCATTTACATGTTCATGTGTCATTTTATCCAAGGAGAAAACTAATTATCCTCCAAAAAAATAAATTATCACACAACGACCGGTAGGGTACTTTGTAGTGTATAGCAATACTTCTTCTTGTTGACATTTTTGTCTTAAATGATTTTCCAAAAGTCGATCTGTGTAGACACGCTTAACAATGTTTTTTAGAAAATGGCAGTTTACTCCACAGTTGCTTGTGTTTTAATGAATATTACCCTATTCACTCATATTTTAATTTCGATTTACTGCTATGCTTTAAGCAAATATTTTGCTAGTTTATTAGTTATTAGTGCCCTGATAGAATGTTAAATGCATTAGGCATACGTAATATAAAATAGGCCTATATCAATGTGAAAAAAGATTTTATTTGCTTGCCTGTTTGTTTGTTTGTTTGATTGTTTGCTTGTTCGTTGACTAACTGACTGACTGACTGGTTGACTGACTGACTGACTGACTGACAGACTGACCGACTGACTGAATGGCTGGCTGGCTGGCTCGTTTGTTTGCTTGTCTGTTGACTTACTGACTGACTGACAGATTGAATGACTGGCTAGCTGGCTGGCTGGCTGGCTGGCTCGCTCACTCACTCACTCACTCACTCACTAACTCACTCACTCACTCACTCACTCACTCATTTATTAATTTCTTCATTTATTCGTTTATTTATTTATTTGTTTATTTATTTATCAGGTGCAGAGAGGTCCAACAGCCACAGAACGCAATTTATGATGGAATTACGTTCACCGGACAGTGATGAACTCTACCCTCGCTGTACCAGTTCAGTATCACACAAACCACCTAGGATAGTGGAAGTTAGGGAATATGAACGCTCCGATGTAAGTAATGTGATTGTATTTAAAGAGAACAACATTTTATCATTTTTATAAAAAATAATAGGCTTTGAACTGATGTTTTACTAAAGTAAGACCACATCCTCGTAATATGTTATAAACGGCCATTTAAATGGATCCATTTTTGAAAATATGACTTGTAGTAACTAATTAATGAGAATGGTCATATTAGAGAAAACAAAACAAACAAAACATGAAGAAAAGGGAGAAAAGTAAAATCAATCTATCCTTTTGACGACCCGAGCGCATTTGACTTACGCCTTTATCAAGGTTAGGACAGACACGTAATGAACAAATACAAAACACATAAAAAAATATAAAAAAATATAAAACACAAGGCTATTTGAAATAAACCTATCGTATAGCAGTGTAACAACAAACACTGTCATACGATACCTTTATTTCAAATAGCCTTGTAACACTCCAATACGATACGTTTATTTCAAATAGCTTTGTATTTTATATTTTTTATTTGTTTCAAATGTGCTCTTTACGTGTCTGTCCTATAAAAAATAAAAAGTACAAAGCTATTTGAATTGTTCAGCTTAGTTTTAAATGAAGAGCTAGCTCTGCCAAAACTCCGAGTAGTTCTGTGGCTACACGTCCCTTTAAAGTTTATATATTTGTGGTCCGGTCATCCTAAAAAAACGGCGTCCCTTTGTTTTTTGCTAAACATATTATTGTGCGAATAAGGAAACACACGTTTTTCGTGATACTCTTATTCGACATTTCGCAAGGTTTCTGTAGCTAAATGCCCCTTTAAAGGTCAGATTGTTTGGTACGGTCTTCTTAAAGAAATATCTTCTCGTCGATATTTCTTGTTATAAAAGCATTATGGTTTGAGTAATGAAAAACATTTTTGGAGCTTAAATGAGTTCGAAGAAGTCGTGTCCATTTAAAGTCCATCCTTTGTAGGCAGATCGCCTTGAAACAATTTGTTTTTAATGATTTTTGACCACTTAACCATCTCGCCTTCGGAATGAAGCAAACATCTGCTGTAAACGCCCTAGTTCCTTCCGCCGTTGAATACGGAACAGGGAACTGGATCCTCGTTCCTTATTCGTTATTCGGAGATTATCACTGTTCTATGTAAATATGGTCCTTTTGAATCACTTTTTTAGTTCTACAGATAATGTAATTAAAGATTTCCTGATTTTTCTTGGTAAGTGAACTGTTTTTGAATGGGGAAATGAGATTATCACTGTTAATCTGCTCTTTTTTAATCACTTTTGTTCGCTCTCAAGAGAATGTAAATACATATTTCTTGATGTTCTTGGCAACTCCACTGTTTTTGTGTTAATGATACTCCAGTTACTTATTCGACTTTTCACCAGAGTTCTGTTGCTACATGTCTTTTTAAATATCAGATTTGTTTGATCTGGTCATCCTAAAAAATGGTTTCTAGGTGTCTCTTGGTAAAAACTCATTGCGGTGTGAGTAATGGATAAACAAAACGATATATTTTTTATCGTATTACGTTAATTCTTTATATGGAGCTTAAATTTTTTAGGCAGATCAGCGTCTCCGTGGCCGATTGGTTAACTACGTTGCGTTGTAAACCTTCTCGCCTCTCACCGCTGCGGGTTCGAATCCCACTAGGAGCTCGACTTGTAAGTGAGGAAGTGTTGATTCTTACGGATGGCGGGAGGTGTACAGTACTGGTTCTACCCAAGACAAGTGGGTGGTCTGCCTCCACCACAAATCGTCATATATAACCTGACATGTGTTGAAAATGACGTCAAACATCATACAAATAAATAAAAACCTTGAAACAATTTGTTTTCAATGTTGTTTTACAACTAAACCAACTGGTGTTCGAAATTCATTATGTGGAGATTCTCACTGTTCTATGATAAGATGTTTATTGCAAATCCCTTTTTCGCTCGCCAGATATTGTAAAGAAATAGTTATTTTCATAACCCGTTTGTAATTCTTCACATGAAATTGGACATGCAATTGGGGCTGGATAAGTTAAGTGTTTTATTATTACATCGGCTGTTTTTCGCCGTTAGATTTTTTATATCTGGCCACGATATGCCTTAAATATATAGTAGCCTTTTAATTCTGAATAAGGAAGAGGGAATTGTTCTTTATTCGTTAATCGAATAAGAAATGAGTTCCTTGATCCGTGATTCGTCGCCATATTCAAATAAAGGCCTTATCAGGGCAATATTTGAACAGAGAGTTTCTATCTAGTTTGCATTTAAGAATATTTAGTATTCAGATGCACACATGCCTGATGGTGTATGTTTTCCACATGATGTAATCTATTTCCATGTGAATGAATTGAAACGAATCTGACAGTGTGATCTATTGCACTATATCATTTTCGAAATAAACTGGTGTACGTTTGCAGTTTCTTGAAAGGCAATGGCAAAAGGCATTTGGTGTTTCGAGGATTAAATGTAACATTCCATATATTGACCATTCATATATTTTGAGATACAAGTCGAACAGGAAATGTAGCATTCGTAGAAGTCCACAATTAAACACGTTCAAAACATTCAACAACTACAAGGAAAATAATAGAAACCAAATATTCGACACCACAAACATAACAGGGTTAACAACACGGATACTGCCTTGGTGGCGTATACGTACATCTTGTCTTGTCGTGTCCTTAAAGGTTTATTCTCTTGTTGCTATGGTTTTCGACAATTCATTGACAACTTGATATATTGACCTTTCTAGGTTTGTGTTTTGTTTTATGTTTATATATACTTAGAGATTATTACATGGGTGATGCGTTATTGCCCGTCATATCGACCCGAGACCCCAATATCGGCCCGAAGGCTTTAGCGTGAGGGCCGATATTGGTCGAGGGCCGATATGACGGGCAATAACGCATCACCCATGTTTTAATCTTTTTATCATATATATACGCATTTTCTCATATATCTACGCATTTTCTCCTTATTAAACCGTTACAATGTTGTTTTTATATACAGTATATCTAATGTGAGTTAAATTAATTTCAGTTGAACCGATGAGCCAAATCACACATTTCCAAATAGATATACAGTAGGCCTAGATTTTTACGTTTTCTAAAAAAACTAATTTCTAGTGGCTGCTTTTAGAAACTGCAAACCCCGACCGAAAATCTTTTACCTGATAGGCTATGCTCTTTTTATCCCCAAAAGTGTCTCCCAAAACTCGTCAGAGTGCACCATTTTACCAGCGGAAAAAGGTTTAATATCGGTTATTCTTAATGATTAAGCTTTTTAAAATAATATGACATAGATCTACTGTACACATAATCAATCGTTACGATTGTAATATTAGGATAAAGTGTTTACCTTTAGCCTACTGAGTATCTTTTTAAATCCACTGTTTATTTACATTCGTTGTGACGTTATGGTTTAAAAAAGTGACGTCATCACCCCGGTATCCGTATAATATGAACGCGGGTCGGATAAGGCCATACGCGGGTACAGGAAAGACGCGCCACAGTATATGTACGCTCAATATTTGTCAATTATATAAATATTATATTCGTTATATAATTAGTTTTTGCTTTGTTATATTCCCTGAATATTTTTCTTCACATCCATATCTTATGTTTTTCATTTTAGTATTGTTTTAAGCAATTTTATCCGTTTTGAACTGGGCGGATTGGAAAAATCCGTGTCAACAATTGACATTTCGTCGATTTTTCAATTATACAGTAATTTTGACACGATAATAAGGACATGCACATGTAAAACATTCATTTTATTAGTCATTTAGTCTTTATTTGATCCCTTAATACTAACTAAGGGTTTTTAATCTGGCGTTTTGTGAGAGAGGGGTCCCAGAAAGTGGATAAGTCTTACGACGGCTAAACATTTGTTCGGATAAGGTCAAACGAAGACTATGGATAAGTATGAAAGCGGGCATGTATAACAGCACAAACGCATTTGTTTTCTTATTTGATACCCCTGTAAACTTCTAGCTTCTTAGATACTTACCGATAGTGTTTTCCCTTACTTGATGGCATACTTTCCTAGTACTTTGCTGGTACTTATAGGGAGTGCGGTTGAAAACCCCGGGACGTGACCCCACCGGGAATAAGTAATACTAATGCTTTCAGATAGAACATCTGTAATAAAAGGAATTCGGAATTGTAAGCTAAACTCTCGGCATATTCACATATATTCGGTTATATTTTTCAACAAATGTAATTGTGTTAGCGCATTGGGGGCTGGCTTGCCCAAGTGAATAGCGCGTTGGACTTGTAACTGGCCCCGGGTTCAAGCCTGGCCGTTGTCACTGACTTTCGTCGGTGTGTTCTTGTGCAAGAAACTTTCCCTCAGCCTCGTCCGTAACAAACGGTTCAGTTTCAGTCTATCCTCCGAGCATGTTAAATAACCATTGGAAGCTTTGGAATCTAATCGATAGTAAGAGTAGGGCAGGTTCCCGCATTCCTATGTATCCTTCCCCTCTCTCTGGCAGTCTGTAGGGCGGCGGATTTGTAACAGGAAGCCTCGGGTTCAATCCTCCGTGGTGTCACTGAGTTTCGTCGATGTGTTCTTGGGCAAGACAATTTCCCTTAGCCTCGTCCGTCGGATGGGAACGTAAACCAGGCGGTCCCGTGTATCGGTCTATTCTCCGAACACGTTAAAGAACCATAGGAATCTATTCGATAATAAGAGTAGGGCAGGGTTCCCGGATTCTTATGTATCCTTCCCCTCTCTCTGGGGCGGCTCTAAATAACCTATACTATGTCGATGAGCCGTTAAACAACATTCAATTCAATCAATTGTAAGCGCATCAGAACAATGTTATCTTAATTGGCTCCGAGACTATTCCAGCCAAAGATTTATCAATAGGCAATTGTGCTCGCGCCCAATACATAATTGTTATTGAAATAAATAAGGTGCATGAATATTGTTAGGAACTGAGTAGGTTACCTATATACTTGTTCTCATTAATTACATGATTACTCCCCTTTGTAAATTTTCTCCATCTGCGTCTTTTTGTAAACATTTTAAAAGATTAATAATTGAGATAAGTAAGTTAATATTTATTTTTTACATTTTTATCGGTGAAAGATTGGGATTTCTCAGTGAAAAAAACGTTACTCATTAAACATTACTCACTCGCATACGCTCGTTCGTGAAAAAAACCCACACGTCTATCATCTCATGAAGGATTTCCCTATAATCGATCCCAGCAGTTAAGTAATCTCTATATCTTAGTATGTTCACTGCTCATAATGGATTTTTTATCAAACAGAACAAGCAAGATTTTACGCAAGCGTAAAATAGCTGCCGAGAGAAAATAGCATTATTTCTGGGTAGGAACTGGGAACAAAGTTTAACATAATAACAGACCAAGTCACGAGTGTTAAAACAATATTAAAAAAAAGAGTTGTCACGGAGACGTACACACGCCATGACCGTTTTGTTTACCAGACACTTTCTTCCCAATGTGTGCTACGCGAAACTTTGACATGCCTTACAAATTGATTACATAAATTATTCACCTTTGTAGCACGACGTGCTAAAGTACACATCAGCACAGAAATATAATGACTCACATGTATGGGATGCGTTTGCGTTAGCGTGCATTACAACTCAAATAAACTGTTCATTGCTACCATGTGTAATTATATGAGTGCGTTATCAGAGAGAAAAAAACTCAAAGAAACTATTCATTACTACCTTACCATGTGCAATTACTGGGGGTGCAAGGTCTGGGAGCATTGCAAGTTTGATGTAATTAATATTTCATTAAAATTACTCTTGAGATTGTCTTCGTGACGTATATTTGCCAAGTGACGTCATGTAACGCGGCGCTTTCAACGGATGAAATATACCCGGGGAATTAATGGAACAGCTGTATTTTATCGTAGAATAACATACAGTTGTCTCTCTTCTTTGCGTATATGAAAGGATGCACAGGTCCTGTTATAGTATAATATAATGAAAGGATATTATTAAGATTACAAATTAAAGAGGCTGTTCATATACTCAAGAAAATAACATACGCCAGAAAAATATATTATATACTAGTACTTAATTATAACTAGTTATTTTCGATAAAATATTAAAACTTTCAGTGCAGAAGTAGCCTCTATATCACTTGTACTGAAAGTATATAATACACTGTATAAAAAACCTAGTTAGACGTGGTTTTGTTGCAAAATTTAGCTTAAATTCCCTGTTCTGATGAAGTTACAACATAAAAGAGTTATATTTCTGAAATGCGTTGGTACTTATCTTCAATTTTACTACATAACGTTGGTACTTATCTATTGCCGTCGTAAGACTTATCTACTTTCTGGGACCCCACTCTCACAAAACGCCAGATTAAAAACCCTTAGTTAGTATTAAGGGACCAAATAGAGACAAAATGACAACAGAATGAACGTTTTACATGTGCATGTCCTTATTATCGTGTCAAAATTTCTGTATAATTGAAAAATCGACGAAATGTCAATTGTTGACACGGATTTTTCCGATCCGCCCAGTTCAAAACGGATTAAATTTGCCTAAAATACTATTAAAATGAAAAACATAAGATATGGATGCGAAGAAAAATATTCAGGGAATCTAACAAAGCAAAAACTAATTATATAACGAATATAATATTTAAATAAATTACAAATATTGAGCGTACATGTAATGTGGCGCGTCTTTCCCGTACCCGCGTATGGCCTTATCCGACCCGCGTTCATATTATACGGATACCGGGGTGGTCATGTAAAATTCGTTACGTAAACAGGAAAGAAAATCAGGGGCGCAGCCAGGTGGAAGGTCGGAATCCGGTACCGTTCAATTTTTTCCCTAATAGTGTTTAGAAAGCAATCGCCAATACTCGTAACGATCATGTGACCGGTTATTGGCCCGGTCAGGTCACATGACCTAAATTTGGCGTATCGGACCGCATTTATGATACGGCTCATTTCGCGATAGCTTTATTGCAGGGTGATTTTGTGCATATTGCGGGCCAAAAATGCGTATATATATGATAAATGATTTTTTTGTTATAACTTATATAGCCTATTAATGTTGCCTATTTTATTAAAGGATATAACTTAGCGGTGATTTCTTTATTTACACTGTTCCGTTTAATTTGGATGACAGTAGGGTTAGAATGAAGTTTGGTACACCCTAGTACCTGGTTTTAACCCAAGGTGGCATTTTTTCCCCAATAATCGTTCCAAGTCGGTACCCACATGGTTAACCCTATCATGTTTTCTCGTTGTGTATACTTTGTTTTTATTTATCCTTGTAGTTATATAATATTTGAGTCTATTTAAGAGATGTATTAACATTTCAATCCATTAAATTTATGCTGGTAATACAACATGCAGTTTATATAAAATGGTACATGTTTGCCCTCATTTGTACAAATATGTTTTCTAAAGGAAACAAGCAGATTTATTTCGCGTATGCATTTTCATTTTCCTGTAATAAACATTCTGAAAATGGGATCCCCTACAAGCAACAAAGGCATAAAAGAAAAAGAAATTGCAGACCCGCTTTTATTGAGTGTTCACGAGAGGAAATATAGGGTGCAACACCTCTCACGCTCCTTACTAACGTCTTACGCCTCAGTCTACATTAAAGCCTCAACGATTGGGACTGATGATCCCAAAGGACCAATAAGTAGTGACACTACTGAACTGTCCTCGGAAGACATCAATTTTGTCTGTTCTTTTTTCTATCAGACATGAAAGCACAATATCATGCAGGCCAATACACGTACACAATGCGCCAGTATGCAATAGTAGTATCGGGGACGCTTTCACCCCACTTTGCATAACAATTGAATGGAATCGGCCTCATTTGCATATGAATGGATGGCGTCATGCTTTAAAATAAAACGTGTTAGGTCACAGAGGTCAAACAAGTGTTTCCTTTTGTGTATGCGCGCTGTATGGTGGTAAAGGAGATTAACGACGTGATATTGAAAAAATGTATTGACATTTAGACTTAATACACAGTATGTGACAGGCCATGTATGTAAACAAGTCTGAACAACATCGAAACTATAACATGTTAGTACATGTATTGTGCTTAGTTTCTGACTCGACCTCGGATTAAAAAGTCGCATATAAACGGTTTCTATGGGAGCTGGTGAGATTATTGATCTAAAGGATTAAACTACGCGAGTAAAGGATTAATTGTTAACATTCAAAAGGATTAAAACTCAAAGTACAAAATATTATATCTGTATGTTAAGTGTGTTTACGTTCTAATTGAAGCATTAACAAATACAATCTTTCTTTATAATTTAGTTTTAAAAGATCTACGTATTTTTTTTATAATTCTCAGCTTTAAAAAACCTGCTAATTCTTTACATATTTTGTATTGTAATACATAGCATAGACATTTATAGCAACCGTATACTGACTGTAATTTAAACATACCAACAACAGCAACAGCACCACCTAAATCAACAACAGCAACAGCAACAACAACAACAACAACAAACAGTATCACCACCACCATCACCATCACTACCACCACCACCACCACCAAATATCACCACCACCACCATCACAACCACCACCACAAACAACACCACCATGCACACACACCACCACCCACCACCACCCACTTCCACCAACCAACATCACCAACAACAATACTACCACCACCACCAACAACAACACCAACAAATACTACCAAAACCACCTCCAACACCACCACCACCATCACCACCACCACCACCAACACCACAACAACAACAACACCACCACAACAATACCACAACCACCACCACCAACCACCAACCTGACAACCACCACCACCATCAGCAGCCCCATACACACACCA
>JAWPHD010019745.1:0-34463 GCA_037043455.1 Cyrtodaria siliqua | reverse complement strand
GGACTATTTCTTTGTATTTTACGGACTATTTTACGAATTTTCAATTAAAACAGACGCCATTTTTTTTCACCCGAAATTGGGCGCGCTACGTCGGCGAGCACTGCGGGTACCTATGGGGTCTAACAACACGCGTACAGTGTTTCATACCGTAGATTATGTAAAAACTAATACCTTACCGGACGAAATAACATCCCATTATGTGTCAACACGATGCAGTGTTGGTGACTGACAGGTCACCGTGACATAATTTGACACGTGAAATTGACATGTTGTTGCAAGTTGGTTTTGGGATTACTGTCTGCTGCTGGAGGTCCATGATCAAGGTATTTGTTTTGTCATTAAAATGTGTTTGTTAATAAAAAGTACACACCACTTTTAGATTGTGCATATTTAGACATTGGCCAAATACAGTGCCTAAAAAAGTGGTGTATACTGTATAATAGAAAGTTCATAATTACTATAAGTGTTTTTCGTGTACTCCGATCTTTCCAGTAACTGGATGTACTGTAAACTGTAGAACGTTTCGTGGAATAAAACAATTGCTAGTAGAAATGCTATCAATGTCCCCCGCACCCCGCCCCCACCCAAGTACAGTAGATGGGCGTGTGGGGGTAGATGGAGCTTGCATACCGAAAACAAGGAGGGGGTAAGACAACTAGAAACCCTCTCCACTCCGACCCCCACCCCTCAGATGCATGAATGTAAATTGTTAGCGTTGTCTCTATATCGTTATGTTATCCCCATTTTCTCGCACATTCGTGAATACATAACCCGATACAACTACCATTGAAACAATGTAATCTGCCATAGACATTTGACTGAAATCGGTCAGATTCATATTTATGTACAGTAAAGTTTTGAGGCAAGGAAGTGATTTTGAATTGACATTTATTTACATTTACTACATACTTTCGGTTGCGAACAAAACAACGCAATTTCGAGAAAGTACATTTCAATAAAAGCCTTTAAGGAGGTGAAGCTACTACGCTTGCCTCCAGTGTGTCTCAAAAGAAGTGACTATTCCATGGGCTGGAAAAATGTTTTCAGTGATAATGCAGCGTGATTGTCATATGAGCTCGTGTAAACTACATGTACTGGATACATGCGAAAACAAGTTGTGTTAAAGGGACACTAGGCAGTCTTTATTTGTTTAAAACTTCTGGAGTTCGGTTAATTTTTCTGCATAGTTTGCATTTGTGCATCATTAATATTATTTATTAGAATAGTTCAGAAGAAATTGTTTTACACATTACTTACTGTTGATAATAGTGCACCTATAACATAGTTAAGTATTTGATAGAATAACGAAGACAAAATGAAACACTTTTACTTAACTTTTAATGCAAGCAGGTTTAAATTTAAAATGTTACCAGGTTAACAAATGAAGATGCTAATGTTAAAGCTTGATAAATACTTCAAGATTGCCGTGTGTCCCTTTAACATCAACTCATTGGTCTATGTGATGGGTCTAAAATTTATTAAAGGGACACAGAGCAAATTTCCAATATTGTGTCTGTTTTACACATTTTCACATCAGAACAGACCACACATCTACAAAAGTGTCTTCTCAACTGCCCTATTTAATCATGTTTTATTTCTAAAACTAGCGGCATCACCAGATTTTGAGAAAGAAAATAAATAGTTGTATATTAATGTTTTCTCCCCATGTAAAATGACCTTACTAAGTCATTAAAGTAAAATATCATATGAACAAAACATGTAAAATTTAACAATTTTAGGTTTTTGGCAAGACTTGTATTTTATTCTAGTAAAAATGGATTATAGAGCATTGCACCCTCTGTCAGATTTAACTTTCCTTATAATAGATTCTTGCTGTACTGTTGGGTTGAAACATACATTAAAATGGTTCTATAATCATGTCAGTTCAATCATATACTAGTATGATACACAATATAATATGTATTGACCCTTTGCTTGATGTGCCATTTACTCAGTTTTGGTCAAGGGACGTTTATAGCATATCGGCTTTGAATCCAGTTAACACGAATTCAATTCTTACTGGCGCCACTGGGTTACTTCGATGTGTCCTGCTAGCCTCGTTCGTCTGATGGGAACGTAAACCGGATGGTCCTGTGTATCGGAGTCTGTCCTCCAAGCACGTTAAAGAACCATAGGTATCTAATCGGTAGTACGCGTAGGGCAGGGCTCCTGGATGCCTATGTATCTTTCCTCCTCTCTTTGGGGCGGCTCGAAATAACCTAAAGAACGTGTTGATGAGGCGTTTAACAATAATTAAATTGTAAACTGTCCCATTCCCCTAAACATACCCTAGCTCCCCCTCGCAACACATGATTCAAATTAAATACTCTGCTCGACTTATATTAACTTTTTATTCTATGTCTTTCTTTTCTTTCAGTCTGCACGTCATGTGGAAGAAGACTCCATGTTCACCACTGGCCAGAGTCAATGCTGAAGTTTATGTTCGCTCAATTATTTGCTTAATAAAGTATACATATGAAATAAAATATTGTCTTTATAATCATGTCTTCCACCACAAAGTGGTAGGTGAGACAGAATATATTTGGCCTTTCCGTTCGTCCGTCACAAATCTTGTCTGCGCTACTTGTTGGATTTTGACGAAACTTTGTACAAACTCTTTATTACTTTCTCTGAAGATAATTTCATAAAACTTCATACTTTGACTGCCTTTGGTGAAATGATAATCCCTGTTTATTTTGAAGTCAGTAGTTGAAAGGTCCGTTACCATGACCGGAAAATGAAAAGTATTACCCACACAGTTTTTCCTATTACCTAAAGCAAATGTCATGAAACTTCATTGGTGGGCAGTGGAAAGAGGATGATCGTTTGATTTTTAGGTAAAAGGTCAAGTTCCCTGCAGACATCCACTATCCAAGGATAAGCATATGTTACAACACACATGTTATAATATTAATGGTATAATATATGAATATTTTCTTGCACAATGTTGAATCCGGTAAAACAAGTGGTTTTGTTCACCGATACTGTCGCCTGTGAACCAAACCACTTGTTGTTAAATTACAGGATTCAACAGTGTATAAGACATATTCCGATCATCCATTTTTTTTTTAAAATCATAAATTAAAAAATATATATATTAAAACAAACAAAACATGCTATTTGATGAAAACAAACGTATTCAAATTTTCAAAGTAGCAATATTCGCAAAATATAGTAGATTTCAACTGCTGAAAACAAACATGTATTTTTTTTTCAGGAAAAAATAATTCTACGAATATAGTATATAAGTTCAGGGAAATGTTTAATATGTCTGTTTTCAAATACTACAGATCGTAACGCACCGCACATGTATATTCAGTATTTACTTTCAATATAGTAGTGAGTATGACTGCGTTCTGGGACCATATAAATATAAAAGAATAATGTATATAAATAATATATATAAATATATATATATAACAATATATGCCCTATAAATATAAACGACTCGCACTTTTTGGATTCACGCGTACAGTTTTTCACAACACCACACATCTGGCAAGTGCTCCATTGACACAATGACATGTCCACGTTTATGTTATGAAATCTTCGAGTCTACACATAATCATGTTTGTTACTGACAGTAGCATGTCTGTTACTCGTCAGTCATTTATTTACTTGGTTAAAGGGACACATGCCAATCTTGCTTTCTTTAAAACTCGAGTCGCCCCCTCAGTTTTAAACGAACAGTTAAAAGAATATACTTCTTTCTGCCTGTTAAACTTATATTAGTTTATCGCTTTTTCTGATTTCGAAAATTAACTCTGCAACGTATGTTGCCGCCATCATGATTTCATTTTCCGATATACCGTTGCAACATTGTTTGTTAAAGTAAATTGGCCATTCTGACATAAACACAAAGCATGTATAGATCAAACATTTAGTGTAAAATACATGGACACATACATTTTAAATATATGTGTTTACATAACGAAATTATTTAATTGTTTCTGTAGCCGGTCGTCTTTCCTTAATGAATATGAATGTTGCCGTCTTTGGGTCGGACGGTCCTGTTACTTAATTAGTACTTAATTAGTACTTGTCTCCGTTTATTGAAATTCTACATATATACAGAGGAGAGATGTATCTATATGATTTTGTTATTATGCTCGCTTCTAAAATGACGAAATAAATCGGTTTGAATAAAAGGCGCATTCTCAGCAATACACAACGTATTGTGTGTACGGGTTGGAGGGGGGAAGCCCACGGGGTTGGAGGGATACTACCGTAATGTTGCTCTCATAAATACTGTGAACATACTACAACAATAATATAACAACTACTGAACAATGCTGAAATCGATTTATCTTTATAAATGAATTCATAATTCCACAATTTTATTCCGTGCGAACATCGATTTGGAACGTCGATTCGGCGTATTTAAACGATTACGGTGTACTTCGTTAATTTTCGGGGGGAAAAAGTACTTGCCTCCGATTTTTTTTATATGTTACATATCTACAGAGGAAAGATGTATTTACGCGTACATGCTTTTGTTTTTTTCTCTCGCTTCTAAAATGATGAAATAAATCGAATTTGATTAAAACTGCACATTCGCAGCTATATACAACTTAATAAATACGGTATGGAGGGTGGTGGGGTGGAATGAGGGGCGGGGTTGCAGGGATACTACCGTAATGGTGTCCTTGAGAAAAACTGTGAACATTCTACTCCAATAATTTATTAAATACAGAACAATGTTGAAATCAATATATCTCTTAAAAAGGATTTCACAATGTCATGGTTTTATATCCCGCGAAAGGCGATTGTTCATATTTTAGCGAACACGGTGTACTTTGTTAATTTTGGGGGAAAAAAAGTACTTTTTTCTGATTGACTTTAAATTTTGGGTTTTAATAGTAGACATGTCAATGAACACTTTCATGAAAAAAAATTCATTCTCGCTGTTAAAACTTCATTTTTTTGCATTTTTTTCGGATTCAGAAAATTAGCACTGCAACATATATTTTCACTATCCTCATTTCCTTTCCCGACGTACCGTTACAATTTGGTTTGTTAAATCTTATTCTGACCACTCCGGCATAAACCAAAAGCATGTATAGATCAGAAATTTAATCTGGAATGCATGGATACATACATTTGAAATATATGTATTGAAATATTGGAATTATTTCATTTCTTGTGTACCCGGTCGCGTCTGTAAATGTATATGCGTTATGCCGTCTTTGCGTCCGTGGGTCATGTTAGTTAATTTTGGGGAAAAAAAAGTACTTGTCTCCGATTTCATTAAAAATGTGCATATGGACAGAGGAAAGATTTATCTACGCGTACATGCATTTGTTTTTATTCTCGCTTCTAAAATGACGAAATAAATCGATTTTGATTTAAAAGCGCATTTTTGGCAATTTAAACCGTAAAACAACCTAAATTCATCCCTTTGAAAAATACCTTTAACTATTAATGGGAATTACACGAAGTGTACGCCAATTATGTTCGACCAATGTAGTTTGTGAATATTATTACTTTAACAACGATCTGTGATTGTGTTTTGTTATAATCACAGTTTATAAATAAGAGGTGTATAAATCTGACCAGTGAAAATTTTCCCAATAATGTCATTTTGTTATCGATTTTATCACGTGACCTTGTTTGATAAATATTCCTACGCCATAGGGCTGGCGTTCCTACTGTATTTCGATTTAATTTCATTAATTTTGCTTTGAAAGACAGTAGGGCCTGTACTGGATTTGTTACTATTACAAAGATCAACACTAATTGTTGGTGTTTCCAAAGTCCACGGTGGAATTTGTGGTACGATGTACTTGGCAATCAAATTTTTAGGTCGATTCCAGTGTCTCTTAATTTTAGTTTAATACGAAGACCAAATGGTCGAATGGCCTTCGGTTTTCGATCAAAAAGAGGTTCATAACTAGGATTAAAAACATTGTCAAAAGTTGGATTTGAAGGGTTAGATTGTAATTTATGGTATTCTGAAGGGCTAATTTGTCCTGTCTATGAGACAGTGATGGTTCATTAGCTTCAACATAATTATAGACTTTCGGCTGGTGATGTACGAAAGGCACCTAAGGCGGGTCGTAATACCTGATTATGTATCGAAATCATTCGTTGACTCTCCTCACGGTCAAATATTCGGACTCCCCTCAAAGTCAGAATCCAAACGTACGGGTTCCAAAAGTGCAACTCTGAGTGTGGTTACCGGACAAGAATAGGACCACTGCTTGTCCAGGCGATTCTCCGGATTTTCAGTCGCGCTTCGGAACTCCGGATCTCCGGATTTAAGTGTACAATCTCCGGATTTTCCTTTAAAACAAAATGTTCATGATTTAACAGCTATATTTTTACAGTTTATCAACAATATCCCGAATTGGTCCTGTTACTCTCCCTAGTCAAAGGAGTATTTACAAGGGTCGAATCAATGGGGGTAGGGATGGGTGAGGTGAAGTGAGGTCGTCTGGTGTAATGGACTTCCTAAATATACAATTAATACCTAAGTACATAAGTAGTTCCTTCAGCGACATACCGACATGTGCAATAACGGCAATGTATCTGTGGCTTCTTTAATTGGTCAAGCTAATTGAAAAGGCAAGTGTGAGGTACGATAATTATAATTTGTTTAGAGTTATGAAGACTTTGTATTTGCATTTAACACACATCTGTGTAATAGGGTAAGTGCACGTCCATGCAAAAACAGTTGTGATAGAAATTAAACCAAATATTTCTAACCGAATTACGCAGTCCTCCCTAAAACAAATTTTTTTTGCATGTTGAAGTATGCTTATCTATTATTTTCTATATTTATCAAACAATGCATCATGCTGTATTAATTGCATAAACAATTTTAATTTGCGATTTAAAAAATGTGCAAAAATCAAGTCGTGCACTCCAAATTTCCATATAATTTTTTTTTTTCGATCGCTTTAAATCTTTTTAATTTAAAAAGTCTCAGGATTTTGTGTCAAAGGTTTTGGCAGGCCTATACCCCAAACCCCACCCGAATTTATGTTAATGTTTTGTCATGTTCACTGGCAGAAAACCATGATCGAGGCTCCTTATGAAAAATGAAGCGTCTACAACAACATTAATTTGCTGCAAATTTGTAGTTCTGCAGGTTAGAAAGTTCTAGGCCCATTTTGCGTATTTTTATTTTCGATGTAAATGGAGGGTGGACCTGGTATGTTCATTCCCGTTGGCGTATTTTGTGTTGGAATGGCTTAAACCCAGTTGGCTTCGGAGTCCCCTCTGAAGAAGGCTGGCACAACCCATTCCTGTGCATCTGACAAATAAGAAATCCTGAACGACCAGTTCTCGTCAGTCTTCACTATTGAAGACACAACACACACGCCAGATCTCGGTACTAGTAGCACCCCGACTGCCCCACCCATCCAGATTCAAGAAACGGGGTTATTTAAGCTCCTCCAATGCCTCAACTCATATAAAACGACTGGTCCTGATATAGACGTGAGAATCATGCTCTTATGGTAGTATGTACCTACCCACGATAAGAGATATAACCTCGAAGCTAGTCCCGACCAGATTTCGCCTAGATTCTTGAGAGAGATGGCACCTTTAACATCTCCAGCTCTAACATCCATATTCCAAGCCTCATTAGAGCAGGGCCAGACTCCCGCTGGAAATAAGCATTCGTCACTCCATTGTTCATGAAAGGCGACAAAAGCAAAGCTTTCAACTACAGACCAGTTTCCCTGGAGTCGTTTCCCTGACATCCATTTGCTGTAAAGCCACGGATGTTCTTTAAAGGCAATAACATCCTGACAGACAACATGGCTTTAGAAAAAAGATTTTCTGTGAGAGACAGCCCATAACCACGCCCCAGGATCTAGCAGACGGGATTAACAATAAATAACAATGAACAGTTATATGCCATCTTGTTTGACTGCAGTAAAGCCCTCGTAAGCATCATCACTATATTGTGTCCGAGGCAAGACCCTTGAGTGGATTAACAGTTTTTTAGTTGGAAGAAACCAACAGGTTGTGCTTGAAGGCTAATTAGCTTTATCAGCCCCCGTCACTTCAATATTTAACCAAGGAATGGTCGTGGGTTCCCTGCTGTTCGTATAGTCTACAAAAACGACTTGCCGTCGAGAGACGATTCTCGAGTAAGCGTTTTGCTGACAACAGCTTGTGGTACAGAGTAATCCACTCGGACAAGGACGCAGAGCTACTACAAGCTGACCTGGATTTACAACAATGGGTAATTGACTGGCTAATGGACTTTAATCCCGACAAGTGCGAGATCATCCGGATGACCAGTACGCGACGCATTGTCCCAGTTATACATTCCATCCATGGTCAAGAATTGATGATGATAATTCCAAGGCCAAATGCTTGAGAGTATAACATATTGATTTCACATTATCCTGGAACAGACATATACTAGACTTTGCTACAAAGAAGGCAAACAACACAATGACGTTAGTCCGTAGAAACCTGTCCACATGCCCCAAACAAGTAAAATCAACGTGCTACATATCGCTAGTACGTCCACAGTAGGAGTATGCGTCGACTGTTTGGGACTCATCTACCAAATCAAACATTGCCAAGCTTGAAGCAGTACAACGCAGGGCAGCTCGGTTTACCCCTGGCGATTATCGGCTAACCAGCAGTGTCACAACCATGCTTCAACATTTGGGATGGGAAGAGCTTCACAGCAAACACAATATGTTGATGAGATCCCAGCATCATCATACCTCCATCCGACAGAAGCTTACACTAGAGGACATTCAAGCAGATTTCTTATCCCCTTCACCAGAGTCAATGCATACACGGACTCCTTCTTCCTATCAGGATTCTTGCGTTTGAACTCTCTACCATCCAGCCTAGTCAACACCCAATCCATCGATGCTTACCAAGCAGGGATTGGTGCGGGGATCGCATAGCTCCCAGTCAGAGATGTTTTCATCTGCTCTTGAACCTTTAACCACATGAACCCGGCACACTATAGGAAGAAGGAAGAAGAGGTCAGGTTGCGAAGTTGATTATCTCAACGGACTTTCACATTTTCGTATCACACTTTACCAGAGTGGATATACAACGTGTTTTTTTATCGCTACACGGCTTTACAAAAAATACACAAAAGCCTTGATTTCCGGTAGTTTTTCTATGGGATGGCGAGTTGTCCGCCGTCCGTCCTCCATCCATCCGTTAACCTTTGCTTCAAACAACATCTCTTCTGAAACTGATAGGTAGACTTCGACGAAATTTCACAGGAATCATCCTGCATGGTCCTCTCTCAAATTTATAAATCGTCCCGATCCGTTAACAAATATGACCGTCGTTACTAAAAATACATATATATTTAAACAACTTCTCATGAACTGCTGGGTAGAATTTGATGAAACTTCACAGGAAACATCCGTGCATGGTCCTCTCTCAGATTTATATAGATCGTCCCGATCCGTAAACAACTATGGCCACCGTTACTAAAAATAGAACACTATTTAAACGACTTCTCGTGAATGAATGACCCAATTGTTTTAAAACTTGATCAAAGAATAGTCTCATAACCCTTTCTCAGATATTTGTAAATTTCCCATACCCGTCAATAAGTATGGCCGCCGTTTCTAAAAAAATAGAAAAAAAACTTTAAACGACTTCTTCTCATGAACCAATGGCCCACGAGTTCTTTTGTTTTTTCATAAAACAAACAAACTTGGTTCATGTGTTTAAATCCCAGTGGGGCAAAAAAAAAAGAAAACCTGTCTTATTGGTTTATGTCAATTATTTTTGTTTTTACCTATTTATTTTGCGTATACTGTCATTGCCTCTTTAGTAAGTAGAGCGATATAGGCCCTCGTGTGCCTTTTTAAAAAAAAAAAAAATCATTTATTCGCGAGTGCTGATGTATTTTGACCAACTATCTACTAAGCACGTCCTTTCCAAATAGCAAGGTGAGCATTCCTGCACTTGCTGAGATTATAATTATCCCAAACTTTCCAAACTGACCAAAATAATCATTTAAATCCGTTTGGAAAAAATGATTGATTAATCTCAGAATAACTTTTCCATTAGCCCAGGCAATACAGAAAACGAAACCGACTATATAGCATCGTGGAGACACTATGACATCGATAATCTGTCACAGTTCATACCCAGTGATTACGGAAGTTCGCTTAGTTAATATTTGTTCAAAATTCGTTTAGTATTCGCAAAAAAACACAAACAAACCCTGAATAGAGGCTTTTGTAAGCCGTGTACGCCATCAAAAGGCCACGTGGTGTAACAACCTAAACACGGAAGCAATTGTTGTCGCGGAGCTAACCGGGAAGTTTTTAAATATTTACGTCCTGTTACAGATTCGAATATAACAAATCTTAGTTTCCTCTTTCATATTTTCTTTCTTACAGTTCATTGACGTGACTGCTTTTACAAAAACACGCTGCGGAAACAATTTAATCTTACTTTAACTATCGGCATGTGTGTAGGAATTCTGTACACAAAGTAAGTAGCAATTGTTGTAACTTTATTTTTGCAACACATCTATAAATCTATGCTGTATATAAAAAATATATAGATATATATCATTTTAGGTATTTAGCGAACATGTTCTAACACTTTCTAGTGTATTATAAACCGGTAAGTATAATTCTCATTTGGTCTTTGTTCGTAGAATGAATGTGTAAATAAAAGAACGAGCAATTAAACACATTTTTCGCACGCGAACTTGCACGGATATACACAAACTATGCATAAACCTATTTTATTCTTTTTTTATTCATCCATATAGACCTTCACCAATGGTTTCGAACACGAAATACCTACTAAATGTTAAATTATAACTTATACTTACTGTCATATACTAAAAATTAAGGTTTTGATTATGTCAATCAGGTGTACAGGCTGTTAGTCAAGTTTTGATTTTCGACAACCAGGTGTACAGGCTGTTTGTCAGGTTTTGATTTTTGACATTCAGGTGTACAGGCTGTTTGTCAGGATTTGATTTTTGACAATCCGGTGTACAGCCTATTAGCCATGTTTAGATTTTTGACATCAGGTGTACATGTTGTTAGCCAAGTTTTGATTTTTGACAATCGGGTGTTTACAATCAGGTTTACAGGCTGTTAGCCATGTTTAGATTTTTGACAATCAGGTGTACAGGCTGTTAGCCATGTTTAGATTGTTGACATCAGGTGTACAGGCTATTAGCCAGGTTTTAATTTTTGACATCAGGTCTCTAGAACACAGGAGAGCTGATGCTCGACTGAACATGTTCTACAAAATTGTCCACGGTATTTTAGATGTACTTTGTGCACCCATCCAGAATGACTCGCCACATGCATCCCCTCTCATACCAACAAATCCACACCACAGCTAGCTGTTATCAACATTCCTTTTTCCCTATGACCATTACATGCTATGGAACAGACTGCCGCCAGACCTTGTTATGCTCACTGATTTGAATTCTATCAAACAAGGAGTATGCAAGATCAATCACTTTTCCCATAAGTGACCATACATGTTTTTAACCAGTTTTTAGATTTTTATTGTTTGACATATATTGTCAATTTCACAAATTAGCCTGTTGCATTAACAGCTAAACTCACTATCTAGTAAATGTATTTCACGCACACTGCACAAACTAGGCCTCCAAAATAGGATCTAGATATTTTAACACATTTTAATTGCACTAACGCGCAGCCATATGTTACTCGTAAGATGTTAATGCAGGATTAATAGACAGACAGACAGACAGACAGACAGACACGGACGGACGGACGGACGGACGGACA
This sequence comes from Cyrtodaria siliqua, assembly GCA_037043455.1. Lineage (NCBI taxonomy): Eukaryota > Metazoa > Mollusca > Bivalvia > Adapedonta > Hiatellidae > Cyrtodaria > Cyrtodaria siliqua. The sequence continues at coordinate 22,734 of JAWPHD010019745.1, read as the reverse complement.
GGCAGACAGACAGACAGACAATGCAATTCTAGATTATCACAAGTATATTTGTAATTGTAGTTGCAAATAATCGACACGCTGCGGTGCAACCAAGTAATTTCATCGACATTTGGTGACATCGATAACAATGACCTAACGATAAAATTTCCGTGATCGTGCGATCAGTGACAATATGAACTAGGCTACCTCGACGACTGACATTGCACGTAATGGAAATTGGCGAGGAAGTACTCATTGTGGTCGAAATGCGGCATAACGAAACCTTCTCGGTTACAGGGACTGGAGGCGATTCGGAAGATTAATGGGTGCCAATCCAAATACGAGTAAAACCATCACAATGTGTTTCAGGTGTTTAATATGCACTAAAATAGGCCCCATAAATTAATCGATCATTATTAATGGCATAGTTGGGTCGAGAAAATTGAGCGACTCGGCAAGGTTTTGGGTGCATACGTCATCAATATTAGGATCCTTTAAAGGCTTTAAAGGCCCAACTGCCATATAAAAGCCAGAAGATGGCGCTGGGGCTGGTTTCTATATAAATTATGCCTGTTTCACATCAGGTCCCTTTTTCATTTTTTTAATAAACTATTGTAAAATAAACTATGAAAAGTTGCACAACTACACATTTAAACATGTTAAATCAATTGGTGTAATTATTTTTTTAAACAATCATTTGCAAAGTCGGGAGGAGCCTATAAGGTTATGACCCTTGCTAATACAGAATGTAAACATTCATAAATAATAATTCAACAGGAGCGTAGCACGGCCTGTTTTCAACATACTCCTAATATGAGGTTTGAAGCGCCCGAGTAGGGGGAGGGTTTGGGAGTAGGTGGGCCCTTCCATTTTTGTTTTTCATCTTTGGACCAATTTGGTGCTCGTACAAGCAATATTTATCAGGAATATAGATATTGTATGCTCGTAAAAAAGAGGTAGATTTTAACCTTATCCCACCCACACACCATTCCTACCCCACCTCTGATTTTTATTGCATTTTTTTTTTGGTCAGGATTGTGTTTTTTTTTCTTTTTCAAGTTACTCCCGGGAGTAAGGGAGTATGCCACGCAACGGGAGTAAGGGAGTATGCCACGCTACGCCCCTGTTCCACCCAACTTAACACGCGGCTTATTTCATCCATGTGCACATTTCATGTAGTAAATAAACTAACCCGCCAAATAACGGCAAAATTACACTACAAACCCGGGTATCAAAACTATATCCAGATGTTCAGCTCATATAATTATGTATAATTATGTGCTGATTAATAATATTCACGAGTTCTCTTGTTATATTCGTATATTGTATGTATATATGTTCTGAATGACGACGTTCTTTGTACAAGTCTAAATAAAATATCTGTTCTGTTCTGTCTTAAAATACCGGTGACTGCATGAATATGCGTAAAATGAATTTTATGACTCTTATTTCGACGCTGCAGTTTTTGGGTTTGGATACTGTGCCTATAGAGTTATATAGTCTATAGAGTTTGGATTCTCAAAATATATATATATATATATATACATATACCTCGTCGTCAGTAGGTTTAGACCTGGTGTAACTCTGTTGTAAACATGTGCAAGTTGATTGCGGGATAGGCTGAAGCACATTATGAAGATTTTCTCTTGTCATCCAGATCACCTCCAGTCCCTTTTAAACGCATGTTTGCCTAACTCGATATAGAACATAAATTACATTTGGTAAATAATAAAGGTTTAAAAGTGTAAGTAAAATGCTCGAAAAAAAACTTTTGAATATATAGAATTTATAAAATTCAATTATTGTTTTTTAGATAGATAATGATAGACAATACGTTCCATAACTCTCAGTGCAAACGCTATTGTGGGTACGGTAGGCAGCCACTGAAGAACGTGTATTTCCCAGGTTCTCCGATCCGCACCAGTCCACCAGATAGCGATTTGTTTTGCCGATTTTGGTGTAATACTAGTTATTGTGTTTTGCCTAATTGTGTATAATATAATACCATTTTTCCATCTCCCGAGTTATCCTCAGGTTCTGTGGTTACCCCAGTCCACCAGATAGCGATTTGTTTTGCCGATGTTGAATACTTGTGTATTACCTTCTTTTGCATATTTACCATTTGTTTCATTTGTTCAATCAGCAATTACGATGAAGCTTAAGCTCTTGTGGTTCGCCGGTCTCATTGTGTTGGCGGGTGGCAGTCGGATAGCCGATCAAATAGTGAAGTTTATCCGTATGAAGCCCTATGACACGTCAGTGAAAGTCTCCAAGACGGGTACATTTCAAAATTGTGGTAAGTCACCGCTTCCATACAGCATAGTCACCGCTTCGATACAGCACAGTCGCTGCTTCCATTCAGCACAATCACCGATTCCATACAGCATAGTCACCGCTTCCATACAGCACAGTCACCGCTTCCATACATCACAGTCACAGCTTCTATACAGCACAGTCGCCGTTTCCATTCAGCACAATCACCGCTTCCATACAGCACAAACACAGCTTCCATTCAGCACATTCGCCGCTTCCATTCAGCCATGCAGCACAGTCACTGCTTCCAAACAGCACAGTCACCGCTTCCATTCAGCACAGTCATGTCTTCCATTAAGCACAGTCACCGCTTCCATTCAGCACAGTCACCGCTTACATACAGCAGACACCGCTTACATACAGCACAGTCACCGCTTCCTTAGATCACCGCCATAGCCTCCATTCAGCACAGTCACCACTTCTATTCAACACAGTCATGGCTTCCATTCACCACAGTCACAGCTTCCATACAGCAGTCACCGCTTCAATTCACCACAGTCATCATTTCCATTCAGCAGTCATCGCTTCAATACAGCACAGTCACCGCTTCCATTGAGAGAGAGAGAGAGAGAGAGAGAGAGAGAGAGAGAGAGAGTGTGTTACCATTTCAGCACTGATTAAAAGGAACAGGCCCAGTATTTAAAAAAAATTGAACTCGGTAAAATATCTAAGAAATGCTGGACGACAAATGGTACAGGAAGACAAATGGTACAGTGGATAGTTAAGGAAGAAAAATGGTACAGTGGATAGTTAAGGAAGAAAAATACGAATACGGAAATGCTTTAGAAACAAGTATATTATTCTAGATCAGCGGTGGAGAAAAACTAAATCACATAACACTTTTTCGCTGGGGTACAGGGATCCAACTTAAAATGTCCAAAGAAATGATATTTCTAAAGCGCCATAACATAAGGAATTAGCTAAACAATTACCCCTCATATACAAAGACATTCATTTTGCACAGTAATATACTGTAAGTAAAAGAAACGCAGGGTGCGTATTTCCGCTATATATTGTATGTTTAATATGCTACTGCTAATCGAATGGTACAGGGCGACATTAGGCCTGTCCTTTTAGAAAGAAGGTTTAAACAGCACTGAACACACCAATGGTTACCGCTTGAAAGTTTCATTATCGTCAGAATGCGCATTTGGCTCAAGCAGGTGAGCAAACTTAGGCTTTAAATGTTGCAATTACTTAACATTAAATACAGTACTGAACTGGCTCAATTTTTCAAAGAGGAACTTCAGCATTTATGAATTTCTTGTTACAACGTGTACTGTGATTAAAACGTCTACAACATCACAGCTGTGTCCTTTCTCTAACTAACTGCACTTTTACTTTTTAACAAAACATCTTGGGATTTCGTTGGAATATATATGGAATTAAGTGTGCAGTATATGCAATATATAGCGGAAATACGCACCCTGCGTTTCTGTTTCCTTTCAATATATATGCTGACCTAGGTTACACACCAGGGATTTCTTAACCAGTTTACGACCGATTCCATTACAAATATATGGTGAGTTCAAAATGTATACCTGGGCAACACACTGTTCCTCACTGATTTGGCATTTGTTCATGAGTTGAAACATGTTCAGTTTGATTCTGAACTCCTCATCCCACACACTCCTCCCTCTTCACACCACCTCCCACCAAATTCAAATTCAAACACGCTTGTCTAGTTAGAAAAATATCAACAGTACCAGAGAAAACAATCTCATATAGGATTTGCCGAAACCCATGGTTGACCGGATAGTGTACGTCAATAAGGAATCTGATTTTTTTCTATTTTTATACAAAACAAAAGATTAAAGAAATGGACAATAATCGACGTGACTTCGCCAACACCCCAACCCCACCCCACCCCCACCCCCACCCACGCCATATGTAATGCTAGTTGTTTTTTCTACAGGTAATAGTACGTTCCATGCGACGTGGGAACCTGATCCCATGGTAATGGGCAAGGACGTCACCGTGAAAGGGGACTACACTTTCCGTGAGTGAATCGGCTCTTATCTCTATACTAGCATGTGCATTTGCTGTTTTTAGCGTTAAACAAAACCCCGTATTTTTTACCATCTAAGTTGAGTACACATTCCGCGAGTAAGTTCTTTTTCTTATATATTGTTTTTCTTATATATTGAGCGTTAACAAAATCTAACCATTTAAGAGGAATACACGTGTTTTGGTTTAGTTGATTCGTAATGTTGGCGTTACCTGGTTATAAAGAATAGACACCCATACGTGTACTCAACTGTTTACTCAGATATTTCCCGGACCGTATACATTTCTTAAAGCCGTGGATATTTGCACTCATAGTTTCTAAATTCTCTTTTAAAGGGACTGGAGGTGATTTGAAAGACGTATAGGCGTCAGTCCAAATAGGGATACAACCATACACATGTGTTTCAGTTTCATATTCAATGTATATATGCAATAAAGTAGGCCCCATGTTCCATTGTTAATGATATAGTATAGTTTGAATAACTAGACTACTCGGCTAGTGTTTGATGTATAATCATTCACATATTAATTCATACGATATTTAATGCTCTTATAAATTCTTGTTTTGTTATCGAAGTTCACTTTATTTTAATTATATATGTATGTAAACCTGTCAGCAATATGACACACTTTTAAAATAATATTTATGATTTAGCAACAAAAACAAGTGAAATCGTGATGACAAAAAAAAACATAAACAATATTTAAACCAAAGGTAACATGCGGCTTAATTTAATACAAATGCACATTCCATATGAAACTGAAGCATACTATTTGTATTTTGACTGACACCAATCACTCTTCCATGTCGCCTCTAGTAACTTTAAGGAGGTTGGCTGGGAAAGGACGTAGCGATGAGAATTCATATTTAAAGCTTCTTTGGTATAATTTAGATTCAAAATTATCAAAAAAAGGCTAGGTCACCACACTTTTTTCCCCACTAGACGTCATTGAAGAAGGCACATATTTCTAACTTCAAAATTTCACTAAAAAGGGGGAAAATATAGTCATTGAACATTTTCACAATTGTTTTGATAACATTACGTTTATTGAAAAACAACAATTTTATTTTCGATTGCATATATACATATCTTTCAAATCATACAAAAATAGTTGTAATCCTCATTCGTCTTTTTACTTTAAAAAGCAAACATATCTGGACCGTACCCCACCCACTTTTGTTTTTACCGAAAAATTAATTCAAGATAAAAAACATTATGTTCTAATGATCAACTTTTTTTAAAACTTGTATATATCAAGGTCCTATGACATTTCCTTCAAAACAAGTAAAATAATATATAGGTCACCAGGCTTCTAATGATTTTTTATTAAAAAATCTTTAAATTACACCCATTTTGGCGTTATTTTGACATTTTCAATGTAAATTACTGTACACACAATATTGACATGGAGATCGAAAATAAAATTAGCTCAGTATCTACTTTTATATATGTATTCCACTACTGAAAAACAAAAATCTGATTTATTCTATAGCAAAAGGATAAATTCTACTCAGAGCTACCCATACCCCCCACACACACACCCCCCACCCCCCACACACACCCATACACACAAATACAATAGGCCCGAAATGTGTCTTTAAAGACATATTTCGAGCCTATTGTATTTGTGGGGTGGGGGAGAGAATTTCTACAGGCAACTGTAAATCACTGTTAGCCATACAATTTCATGAGCAAAGTGTGATATTCAATTTTACTTCAGTCTGTGAGGCCCACCCAATAAAGCATTTGTGATCAGTACACATAATAACACATTAAAGAATGTTGTATATTTATTGTGTTGTGCTCTGATTTTTGGTCTAAAAACAATTAAGAAATACCAGATAAGTTTTGTATTCAAAAATTATAAACACATATCTTTTCATTAAAGTAAATTACAAAGTGTTGTTAAGCTATTCTTACCCTCAATATAGCAATGCTATACAAATAAAAAACTAAGTTATATACCCGAGTTGATCAGCCATGAAGCGTGCTGGCTGTAAATATTTAAGCTTCCCATGCTTTTTCACTGACCAAGTAGCGTTGGGAAATGTGTCTTTAAGTATAAATCATTGATTTCTCCATTCAGATGCTTATTTGAGAAGAAAAAAAATACAATCTCTCCCGTTTTCCCTCCTCCCTCTCCAAATAATGTATTGTTGATTACTTCAGCCATGGACTTCACGGAAGGAACCCTCATCGTTAGAATCGGTAAATTCCCGCCAGATAAGAGTCCCGTGCTGTGCAGACGAATTAGCAAAAATGGATGTAACAAAGGAAGTAAGATTTTCGGTCAAGGCTTAGTCAAAGTCTTCAGATAAGATGTGGTTGAGGTGTTAGAAAAAAGTACATTAAAGAGACACACGGGAATCTTGATGTTTTAAAAACGCGTTAGTTTTTCTAATTATTAGAAAAGAGTAAACATATATTGCAAGATTACTAGCTGCTGATAATATTGCACCACTAATATATTTAAACATTTGGCAGACTAACGAAGAAAAACTGAAACTCATGTTTTTTTTAAATTATATGCAAGCAAGTTTAAAGACAAAAGTATACTGGATTAATAAAACGAGGTGTTAATTTTAATGATTGATAAACACTGCAAGATTGCCGTGTGTCCCTTTAAGACATTAGCTGTGCGTTTAACCATTTCGCTGCCACAGTCGATGAAATTGATGTTTAAGTGTCAGACCATTGTAAACCAATAACAACCTGCATTTACGTGCAGGCTGATCTGGGTTTACACCGTTCGTCACTACAACACGTTATATATACATGTAGATGTATACCAGAAGATTTAAATTCAAATTTTCGCAGACAACATTTGAAACTTGGCGGCGAAAGCGTTAACCCTAATACTGGCCAATTGCATGAGAGTATTTTTATATATATATAAACCCTGAGGCCCTCCATGAAAATATGACCCAGTGTTCCCAAAAATATTTTGCTTTGTTTCCCAAAAATATTTTTCCAGGGTTCCCTTGTTCCCCAGAAATACTTGCAAATGTTCCCGAAAAATTACTTCATTGTTTTCACATAGATTTGTTCTGAACATGTGTTTGTCATATTTTCTCATCAATGTTAATAAGTACTGAGCACAACAGTATTTTGAAAGATTTACATATTTTATCTTACTTGGAATTTAGTCATCTTAGTAGAAAACATCTTCCATTACTCTGCTCTGCTTTCCTCGTGTTGACTTTCTGATGATATTTTCATCAACTTCCTCTCTTGCCACTCTCTGCTAAAGTAACTATTTCAATGGCACTGCCAATTTGTTATTGAATCACAATGAACTCCTCCTCTTCTAGCTCAATTTGATTGTTGAGTACAACACATTATTTCAAGCTTCCAATTATATATTTCATACGAACGGCCACTTCATCGTCTTCTTTAAAATACAACGGATTGAATGGGTCTTGAGAGTATCTTATGCCTTTTGCTTTTTTCATACCCGAGGTAACACTTTCTTTGAGCATAATGATGCCTACTCCGTTCAATATTTTCAAAAATATTAAGTCACTTGCATCCTACCCAACCTCAGGTAATTGTTCTGCTTGAATTTTGTTTGGCTTGAATTTGTTGTACTTTTCCGACCGACTTAATACCCACTTTACACAGAGGTGGTGATCGTTGAGCGATCAAAAATTGGCCAGATCTCTTGACGAACTTTCAATGAACGCCCAGTGATCGCCAACATATCGCAATGATCTCTCAATGATCCTCCAGTGATCTCTACGGTCGCCACGGTCTCCTCATAGTTTTGACCCAGTCCAAAACTATGAGGAGATCGATCACCAAGGTAAGCGATCTCTCAACGAACGCTCAAGGAGCGCTCAACGATCTCATCGGTCTCCCAATGATCTCTCAGCGATCTTTCACTGAGCGCTCAATGATCGCCAATGTCGCTCAATGATCTCTATAGATTACCATTAAAGTTGCCGAAAATTGAATTTTTGATCGCTCAATGAGCGACTTGTTCGAGATTTTGGGAGATCGTAGAGAGATCGGGCCAATTTTGTATCGCTCAGCGATCTCTTTCTGTGTAAATGGGGCATAATATACTGAAGTCAACTGGTTTACACACAGTAGGTTCTGAAGCACACACATTAATTGGCAGACTTCCTGGATTGTCTTTCCACACTCATACTTCTCGTCGTATTTTGTTGAACTCCAAGACGATATGTTGCTCTCCAGTCTCCCGTCTCTTGTTTCTGCTCTTTAGTCAGATGCACATATTTAGGAGCGTACATTTTGGGCAGATCAACATACTTGACCTCGGACATCAATTTGGGGTAATATGACTTCGAACTTGTGAAGTAGCAGATTTTGTTTTGAATCTTTGCTTTAAATTCTCCATTATTGCTCTACAAAATCTCAAGCTGCATTGGCAGGTCTGAAGACATAGCTCTCATCTCTGAAAACAGTTTTTTCTAAGACTAATGTTAACATACACTTCTTGAAGATTTCCAACAGTCTATGTGATTCATTGGCACCGGAAAGTAAGCTCTTGGTGTCACACAGGGAGTGTAAAATACGTTTTTCGTCATCGATTACAACAGTTGATACAGTTCTCTGACGACCTTGCGGTGTCGCTGTTGTTTTCACGGTATGTTTTCACATTGTCAACGCACTGACAGTCAAAGTCCTGCAGTCTTCCAATTGCTGTACCTAGACTATCCCATAATCCTGCAGGTTGGGAAAATTGCAATTTCCAATTTAGTGGCTGCATTCTGCCGTTGTAGGATTGAGCAACTTAATTGAATAGTCATCTGTGTCACTAAATACTAAATCTGTCTTGTAGAAAAAGCCAAACTGTGTACCCTGACACAGTCGTTTCCATTTGATATACACTCAAGTGATATGAAAACGCAACACGGGAATTTCCGCTATATATTGTATATACTGCACACTTAATTGCACATAATATTCCAAAGAAATCCCAAGATGTTTTTTAAAAAGAAAGTTGCAGTTAACTAGAGAAAGGACACAACTGTGATGTTGTAGACGTTTTAATCACACTTCACTTTGTAACAAGAACTTCATAAATGTTGAAGTAGCTCTTTGAAAAATTGAGCTAGTTCAGTAAAGTATTTAACGTAAATAGTTTGCAGAATGTTGCATCCTAAGTTTGCTCACATGATTGAGCCAAACGCGTACTCTGTGAATAATGAAACATTGAAGGAATACTATTTGCTGTATTTTTTGTTGTTTTAGTATTTTTTCCAAAAGGAAAGGTCTTACGTAGCCATGTACCATTTGATTAAAAGCAGCATATTGTACATAAAATATATAGCGGAAATTCCCGTGTTGTGTTTTCATATCAATTAAGTGTACTAGTAACCGGTTCTACTGTTCACATTCCCAGTTGACTTTAAGTATGTCCCCATCTTTATCATGAGAAGCAACATACAGGGATCAGTCATTCCTGAAAGCTAGTCCATACAACAAACAATATTTTGTTTCTAGCCTTTTGAGCAGTGTCCCGGATAACTGTATAAGATTTGAGTGAATTTCAAGCATGTGCATGTCTCTCCCCCCACCCCCAGCATATAAAACACCACGATTCACTGTCACTCATGTAGGGCAATCTAATGATTCCATTTCAGCTGTAACACTAGCTGGGTAATGACAGCTCGAACTTTGTTGACCTTCCCTGTTGCAATATCAGAAATGAAAACATTACCAGGAGGTCCCATAGCAACACCAAGTGGACTTTTTAAAACTCCCTTTTTATTTTCCTCTGTGAGTCTATGTTTTTTATGGAACAACGGTATGTGTCATTAATTTGACATTTTCCTCTATGAGTGTTGTAACTGCAGCATCAGAAATTTAAAGAATGGAGTCAACGTCTTGCCTATCCCGGTTTCTAACACCGCTCAAAAGAATCTTTCTTGAATACTGGAATGCAAACCTGGGTCATTTCGTAACCTCTTAATCTCACCAAATTTGTTCTGAAATCGAAACCAGTTGCTGAAACTCTGTCTTTTTCTCTTAGCAACATGCACCGCATCAGGTACAGCTGCGAATGTGCTTAAATGTTGGTTTTTTCCTTCACGTTTTAGGTATTTGTTTTTTACATTAAAACTAGATATTATATTTTTATTTCCTGTAAACTCATGTTCCCGAGTTCCCTAAAATTATGCCAATGGTCCCTGAAAATAACGGACAATGTTCCTTGTTCCTAAAAATAAATGACCATGTTCCCTTGTTCCCAAAATCCCTGGAAAGGGTAACATAGAAGTCAGTACAAGCTGTAGATAAGTACTAGAGTTTGTATCGAAATACTCGACATTTAATTTGGAATATCATCAAGCCAAAACAATTATGCACACATTATGCTCCATTATTTCAGATACCATCCAGTTAGATTCACATCTTATCGTGCCAGAGTTGCCAGTAAAGGTTAGTCTTATATCATACCTGAGTTGTCTGTTGCGGTTAAGAATATTATATCGTATCATAGTTGCATATAAAGGTTAGTCTTATCTCATACCGTAGTTGTGTGTTAAGGTTAAATATTATATTGTATCAGATTTGATTCTTATCTCATACAGTAGTTGTGTGTTAAGGTTAAATATTATATTGTATCAGATTTGATTCTTATCTCATACAGTAGTTGTGTGTTAAGGTTAAATATTATATTTATCAGATTTGATTCTTATCTCATACAGTAGTTGTGTGTTAAGGTTAAATATTATATTGTATCAGATTTGATTCTTATCTCATACAGTAGTTGTGTGTTAAGGTTAAATATTATATTGTATCAGATTTGATTCTTATCTCATACAGTAGTTGTGTGTTAAGGTTAAATATTATATTGTATCAGATTTGATTCTTATCTCATACAGTAGTTGTGTGTTAAGGTTAAATATTATATTTATCAGATTTGATTCTTATCTCATACAGTAGTTGTGTGTTAAGGTTAAATATTATATTGTATCAGATTTGATTCTTATCTCATACAGTAGTCGTGTGTTAAGGTTAAATATTATATTGTATCAGATTTGATTCTTATCTCATACAGTAGTTGTGTGTTAAGGTTAAATATTATATTGTATCAGATTTGATTCTTATCTCATACAGTAGTTGTGTGTTAAGGTTAAATATTATATTGTATCAGATTTGCCTGTAAAGGTTAGTCTTATATCGTATCAGAGTTGCCTGTCATGGTTAGATCTTATATCGTATCAGATTTGCCTGTATAGGTTAGTCTTATCTCATACCGTAGTTGTGTGTTAAGGGTAAATATTATATTGTATCAGATTTGCCTGTATAGGTTAGTCTTATCTCATACCGTAGTTGTGTGTTAAGGGTAAATATTATATTGTATCAGATTTGCCTGTAAAGGTTAGTCTTATATCGTATCAGAGTTGCCTGTCATGGTTAGATCTTATATCGTATCAGAGTTGCCTGTCATGGTTAGATCTTATATCGTATCAGAGTTGCCTGTCAAGGTTATATCTTATATCGCACGAGAGTTGCCTGTAAGGTTACTCTTATATCGTATCAGAGTTGCCAGTAACAGTTAAATCTTATATCGTACCAGAATTGCCTGTAAAGGTTAAATCTTATATCGTATCAGAGTTGCCTGTTAAGATTAAATCTTATATCGTATCAGAGTTGCCTGTACGGTTACTCTTATATCGTATCAGAGTTGCCAGTAACGGTTAAATCTTATATCGTACCAGAGTTGCCTGTAAAGGTTAAATCTAATATCGTACCAGAGTTGCCTGTAAAGATTAAATCTTATATCGTACCAGAGTTGCCTGTAAAGGTTAAATCTAATATCGTACCAGAGTTGCCTGTAAAGGTTAAATCTTATATCATACCACAGTTGCCTGTAAAGGTTACTCTTATATCGTATCAGAGTTGCCTGTAACGGTTAAATCTTATATCGTACCAGAGTTGCCTGTAAAGGTTAAATCTTATATCGTACCAGAGTTGCCTGTAAAGGTTAAATCTTATATCGTACCAGAGTTGCCTGTAAAGGTTAAATCTTATATCATACCAGAGTTGCCTGTAAAGGTTACTCTTATATCGTATCAGAGTTGCCAGTAACGGTTAAATCTTATATCATACCACAGTTGCCTGTAAAGGTTACTCTTATATCGTATCAGAGTTGCCAGTAACGGTTAAATCTTATATCGTACCAGAGTTGCCTGTAAAGGTTAAATCTTATATCATACCACAGTTGCCTGTAAAGGTTACTCTTATATCGTATCAGAGTTGCCTGCAAAGGTTAAATCTTATATCATACCAGAGTTGCATGTAACGGTTAAATCTTATATCGTATCAGAGTTGCCTGTAAAGGTTACTCTTATATCGTATCAGAGTTGCCTGTAAAGGTTAAATCTTATATCATACCAGAGTTGCCTGTAACGGTTAAATCTTGTATCATACCACAGTTGCCTGTAAAGGTTACTCTTATATCGTATCAGAGTTGCCTGTAACGGTTAAATCTTGTATCGTACCAGAGTTGCCTGTAAAGGTTAAATCTTATATCATACCACAGTTGCCTGTAAAGGTTACTCTTATATCGTACCAGAGTTGCCTGTAAAGGTTAAATCTTATATCATACCACAGTTGCCTGTAAAGGTTAAATCTTATATCGTACCAGAGTTGCCTGTAAAGGTTAAATCTTATATCGTATCTGAGTTGCCTGTAAAGGTTAAATCTTATATTAGTTCAAACATATTTATTTTACATCGATTGCGAAACAAGTTCTTGCAACTTAGATTAATCACTCTCGATGGCTTCCTGGGTAGAACCAGTACTAAGCAATGTGGATTATTTATCTTGCTCAAGGATAAATAACGTGGCCGCGGAGAGGATCGAACCCACGACCTCTCGATCTGGAGTTCGGCGCTCTACCACTGGACCATGCACTCCACAAATCTTATATCATACCACAGTTGCCTGTAAAGGTTACTCTTATATCGTACCAGAGTTGCCTGTAAAGGTTAAATCTTATATCATACCACAGTTGCCTGTAAAGTAAAGGTTAAATCTCAAATCGTACCAGAGTTGCCTGTAAAGGTTAAATCTTATATCGTATCAGAGTTGCCTGTTAAGGTTAAATCTTATATCATACCAGAGTTGCCTGTAAAGGTTACTCTTATATCGTATCAGAGTTGCCTGTAAAGGTTAAATCTTATATCATACCAGAGTTGCCTGTAACGGTTAAATCTTATATCATACCACAGTTGCCTGTAAAGGTTACTCTTATATCGTATCAGAGTTGCCTGTAACGGTTAAATCTTGTATCGTACCAGAGTTGCCTGTAAAGGTTAAATCTTATATCATACCACAGTTGCCTGTAAAGATTACTCTTATATAGTACCAGAGTTGCCTGTAAAGGTTAAATCTTATATCATACCACAGTTGTCTGTAAAGGTTAAATCTTATATCGTACCAGAGTTGCCTGTAAAGGTTAATCTTATATCGTATCAGAGTTGCCTGTAAAGGTTAAATCTTATATCATACCACAGTTGCCTGTAAAGTTTACACTTATATCGTACCAGAGTTGCCTGTAAAGGTTAAATCTTATATCATACCACAGTTGCCTGTAAAGGTTACTCTTATATAGTACCAGAGTTGCCTGTAAAGGTTACTCTTATATCATATCAGAGTTGCCTGTAAAGGTTAAATCTTATATCGCACGAGAGTTGCCAATAACAGGTTAAATATTGTATCGTACCAGAGTTGTACCGCACGAGAGTTGCCAAGAAAGGTTAAATATTTTATCGTACCAGAGTTGTACGATTTAACCTTTACAGGCAACTCTGGCACGATATAATATTTAATCTTTACATTCTTATATCGTATCAGAGTTGCCTTTAAAGGTTAGTCTTATATCGTATCAGAGTTGCCTGTAACGGTTAAATCTTGTATCGTATCAGAGTTGCCTGTAAAGGTTAAACCTTGTATCGTACCAGAGTTGTAAGATTTAACCTTTATATGCAACTCTGGTACGATATAAGACTAACCTTTACATGCAACTCTAGTACGATATATGATTTAACATTTACTTGCAACTATGATACGATATAAGATGTAACCTTAACAAGCAACTCTGGTACAATATAATATTTAACCTTTACACGCACTTCTCTTGCTAAGGTTGAGTCTTATCCCATACAATAGTTGCATGTACATGTTAAATTTTATATCATACCAGAGTTGCCTGTCGGTTAGATCTTATATCGTACCAGAGCTGCCTGCAAAGGTTAGTCTTAAATCGTATCAGAGTTGCCTGTCAAGGTTAAATCTTATACCGTATCAGAGTTGCCTGTAATGGTTAAATCTTGTATCACACCACAGTTGTCTGTAAAGGTCACTTTTATATCGTATCAGAGTTGCCTTTCAATGTTAATTATATTGTATCAGAGTTGCCTGTAAAGGTTAGTCTTGTATCGTATCAGAGTTGCCTTTCAAGGTTAAACATTATATCGTACCAGAGTAGCCTGTAAAGGTTAGTCTTATATCGTACCAGAGTAGCCTGTAAAGGTTAGTCTTGTATCGTACCAGAGTAGCCTGTAAAGGTTAGTCTTATATCGTATCAGAGTTGCCTGTAAAGGTTAGTCTTGTATCGTATCAGAGTTGCCTGTAAAGGTTAGTCTTGTATCGTACCAGAGTAGCCTGTAAAGGTTAAATCTTTTATCGCTCTATATTCCCGCAAGTCCAACCCTGTATATGCACAAACCGACATGTTTTTTTTTTTATATAAATACAATTATTATCATTTATGTTTTGCAGATGGACAATGTAGAACTTAAGGGAGAAGTCGTGGACAAGCAAGGAAACCAATTCATCTGCGTCACGGCCATTGTCAGCATCATTCCTTAATGTAAAGGCACAACACTGCCAAATAACGCATGTTGTACATATCCACTGTATCGTGTAAAGCCAACCAGTTACATGTGAATAACATGAGTTGATCATATGCAATTTCTTTATAAAAGTCTAAAGTGATCCGGCAACATTTCAGGTCTTGTATTTGTCTTCGTTACCGCCATTTTAAATTAAAATATGAGTTACAAACTTAGCCGTAACGTTTAGCTTATAAAACACAAATAATTACTTGTCAAACATTACACGACTACAATTATTGAATTTTTATAAATAGAAACAAGGTGTTTTAACGGAATTCAATAGCGGTACCAAATTAAAGTACCACTTCTTGGTTTGAACTCCAAACGAAATATAAAAAGATCGGACAGGGAAAGTAGCATTCAAGGAGGACAGTCAACCACAAAACACAGAAACAAACATGGAAACAGACAAACAAGAAGGCAAAAGTAATAATAAAAGTAAACGACGTCACAAACACAAAAGGGTTGACAATAGGGCTACCGCCTCCAAGCCTACACCAAAATTACACTTGCAGGTTAAACGAACGCTTTACCGATTGAGCTACACGGGACAGTGATAAAATAAACGTAAATAGTTCGGTCCCGGCGATGTTAACAAACAATAAATATAATATTTTTGTTTTGTCAAATTAACGAATGTATTACTACATGTACATATTTATGTGGGTCTATACTCATGTTTGCATTTCACTTGTTTGCATTTCACTGAATAAAAATCAGACCGTTATTTGCTTATCCTCAGTATGCTTTACTTGCGGACAGTGTCCCTTTAACGTATGTTCAACTACGTTTGTTTGAATTGTGTTTTCCTATGCACTAACTAGGCGTTAGTATACTCCTCAAAGTAATATAAGGTACACGCACAGACCTAATAACAAACAGATTGGACACTACGAAAATTATCTAAATTTCACGTGGCACAGTGCGAAAAATTCACAAATTATTTCCCAACTTTAAACACACATATTATGAAAGAGTTTTATAGATACAAGTTTCATTCATGCCAAACACCATCACAAATTTAATTTTCTTTCCAATGATAGTATTTTTCTTTCTCTTACATTTAGAGCAAAAAAAGAGTTTGACGGAAACTTTGACTATGTCAAAACCTTGATTTTTAAGAGAAAAGCGAAAAATTATGACATTTTTAACTTTAAACATCTTTTTATACGATTTCTTCCTTTCAAAATAAACATAATTATTATAATACCATTTTGCTATTCACTATGAATCGTTTGAATGTATTCTCATCAAAATCAGTGAATAATTGAGAGAGGAGATAGAAGGAAAAGTTAAGGTGCCACGTGATATTTTGGTTACTTCATTGGTTAAGATAGGAAGTTTCCTATCTGTTTATTAATATGTCTGTGATCACGTTTTGATTTGTGTCATTTTTTAATTGTGCCATTTATTGAAAATTTTACTGTCCTTTTGCTTTTTTTAAGTTTGATTTTATTATTTAACAAGTGTTGCTTTAACCAAATGTATTAACTTTTGAAATGGATATGAAATGCAGAATCTTAAAGAATAAGTAATTAGTATTGTTCTTTTCTGTGGTCCTTAAATTATCTTGAGGAATACATATAGGCTATGTATTATTAACACATCACATGGGTTACATCTGATGAAACGACTTTGTTGATTTGGCAGTTTAACTGTGGTGTACAATATGCACAGTTAAGTTTAAACATAGTTTATTTTAACATGTACATGTACATGGAACTGTTGCTTGAATAAAACTGAATTTTATTTATTTCAGCATTACAACAATATGTATATTTTGGTTAAAGATGAATGGCCACCCTTTTTGTAGTATTATCAATTAACAAATTTAACTCTTAAACATCATATGAACATTTCTTGATAGTCCCGGAGAGAAACATATATTTAAATCCGCTACTAAGTTGTACGTAAAAATAAGTATTATTTGCATGACGTAGATACTACTTTTACCACTGCGTGACTGCACGGGAAAATGAGGTAAATCTGAATTGTATAGCTGCACAACTATTGCCAGATAATTGATAAATACATTTACCTGTGGTTTAAAGTTTTCTACGTCAACAAATAAAACCTTACTCTCGCTTTTCACAGATATTGAAATGTGTGAATTGTAAATATCTAGTGTTGTGTATTGATTTCGATTTAAATAAACATAAATATGTTCATGAAACAAAACATGGCCGGAGAACTTTAAGTACATGTTAGTAGCGTTAAAACGCCATGTTTGCAAAAGATGTAAGACGTGCTTCTGGTTGTTTCCGTGACTTAACATGTATAGTATATATTAACAAATTAAAGTATCATTTATTTGGTTCAGTTATTTAATACAAATATTTGTTGTTTTCCTATTCGTGAAATATAAAGTTTTCACACTTCTCTATGAAATAAAATCTGTTATTCACGACAAAACAACAAATTTTATTTTTATTTTATGCTTTATAATCAATTCTTGCAATTTTTATTAAGGCATAAACATTTTACAATATCCATCGCCATCAGCACTGAGGCGGTAATACAAGACATACTAAAGACAAATACACACATATATTAAAACATGTTCTGGAGAAGAGCCCGAGAACTATTTAGGTATGGGTAAACAGTTTTAAGGATAAACACCTATATATATTGATTAACAATAGTTGTCCAATTCTTATCACATTAAATGTATTATTAGTAACTCCTGTACAGGCCAAAATGATAATTATGCTTTGATATGAATTATTGAATGTTATATGTTAATGTGCAATAATATCGTCTCCTATAATTCTTTTAGAAGGGTGTTTACAATTCATGTTTTATGTATGAAATAATGTATACTGTATATGTATGCATATTTGATTGTAAACAATGAGACGCAAATAAACTATTAAACTATATTTTATTGAAAGTAATTAAAGCATAAATATTGTTCACACTTCACTGGTATAGCTCGAAACACAAATAAATAGTATGTAAGGTACATGATCCAGCTATGACCTATATAGATAACTCTATAGTGTGATTGCACGAGCTTCACGAATACCAATACCATAATACATATTTGCATTGTAAACATAAGGTCATAGACCACTATTGCATTTTCCATAGACTTACTGTTTAATGTTTTCCCATCTGACATGCAAACAAAAACCACAGGCTTACTGTTGCTTACCCTGTTACACAGATGAAGCTTAGATGCATGTAAACAGGAACTTCGTGTTAGGGGCTGACCTATTTTTAGTGCCACTTCTCTAGATGTCCAAAGGACATGACCCTACAATTTGAGGGAATCCCCAAATAAATTTATTTAAATCACCCTCTTTCCTGTTTATTCTGCTATATCATAGAGCTGAATCATACAAATGAAAGCTATGTTAAATAATAATCAGAAATAAATAACAAATTCAAGTTAACCTAATTGAATTTCCCACCTAGTCTATCATCCAATCAAAATAAGGCTTATGTATGCATTAGGCATTGGGGTTCCCATATACTTTTTCCGCCAATCAGACCGGTTTTTGCAATAGGGTACTATCACCATAAGACATTGTGAAAACAGTGTTGGGTTGTTGGGTACTACATTATTAGGACAGTTATACAATACAATATATTAATAATAAAACACTCACAAAAACTGCACATGCACATGCTTTTTTAACGTATATATTTAATATGTTGCAATTAAGCTCTCACGTTTGGTATTCGCAAGACTAATATATTTGGCTAGCCTATTCAATAATTTTGAATTATCCGTAGATAACAACGATTTAAACTTTTGTAAACAGGCCAGCTACAGTAGTATCTAGGTAAACATTCTATTCTTATTTCTCTATAACACGGACAAGCTAAAGTAAAGTGATATTCATCTTCAACAACATTTATATTGCAAAAAGTAGTATTGTTGCAGAAACGAAGATAAATATATACCTGATCCAATCGCTGAGTGACATTTACGTACGGACCATTAAAGAGGTAAAAAAAAATAATTCCGAAAAACAACGAGTGTGGAATTAGTATCCAGCCTTCTATTTACATATACATATACTACACCACTATTTCTTCTTCTCTCTATCCCCCTTCTCTCTCTCTCATGTAGGGGGTGCCTGTGGATTCATGAGTGACAGAATCCGACGAGGCAGTTCCGATTGTCGGTAAATGTGGATTATCCGACGAGGCAGTTCCGATTGCTGAAGTATGCAGTGGCCAGTAGCCTACAATTGGCTTAGTAGCTTGACTGGAGTACCATGTAGTACTATGAGTAGGTTGCATCGCAATTAATACAAAATGATAGACGACATTTCTCAGAAACAGTCCACTCTAAAGGAAAAATGAAAAACATCAGGTGAACTGCGGGTGAACAGCGAGAGTCGTCGAAGAAATTCTCATCAGTACTTCTTTTAAACTAGAAGGCCCTATTATAAAGGTCAGCGAAACTACACAGAGCAGCAGCGACACAACACTACACATCTACAAGAGAAACGACTACACTACACAGCAGCACCAGATCAACCAACAAACTTCAACTAGAACAGTCCAGACTCTATTGTGCCGGTCGCGGCAGGGCTACCCTGTCGTGTTTGTTGGTGGAGGGACTATAAACCTCAGAACTACACACACATGATGTTTGATGCATATAAGGAACATTCTGGTTAAGTTTGGTGACAATCCTGGAAGAAAGAAGTAAGATAAGCATGTAGCGGAGACCGGACATGACCTATATTTTGTGAAATGTAGGTCAGAGCGACCAGAAATTCTGCACATGATGCTGGATGTATATAAGGAACATTCTGGTTAAGTTTGGTGAAAATTCTATGAGAAAGAAGCAAGATATGCATGTCGTAGTGGAGAGCGGAGGGGACCCATATTTCATTAAAAGTAGGTCACAGCACCCTAAAATTTGCACATGATGTTAGATGCATATAAGGAACATGCTGGTGAAGTTTGGTGTAAATCCTGCAAGAAAGAAGATAGATACACATGTCGTAGCGGAGACCGGACGTGACATATATTTTGTCGAAAGTAGGTCACAGCAACCCGAAATTGTGCATGTGAAGTTGGACTCATATAATGAATATTTTGGTGGAGTTTGGTGAAAATCCAACATTTAATGAAGAAGATCTAAGAAATGGTAATCGAACGCACGGACTAACGAACGGACGAACAAACTGGCACATATACACCTGGCGACATTTTGATCGCTAAGTCGAGATCCGCAAACGGGTTCAACAAAAATTGCGATTCCTTACTCATAACAAGAGTTACTGAGCAGAAACCATTTTTTCTATTTTTTAGTTCAGTGACCTTGAACTTGAACCCAGTGGCCCGAAATGCAATCCCAACGTTTCTTTCCATAAAAACTACCAACCCAGCAAGTTTCGCCGCAGTACCTCAATCCTAACAAAAGTTACTGAGCCGAAACCATTTTTCTATGTTTCCTAACTGCGACCTTGACACAGTCACCCTAGAACCGGTTTAAACCCCCAGTGGCCTACTTTGCCACTGACCCTTCCAAGGCGGTAGCCCTATTGTCAACCCTTTTGTGTTTGTGATGTCGTTTACTTTTATTATTACTTTTGCCTTCTTGTTTGTCTGTTTCCATGTTTGTTTCTGTGTTTTGTGGTTGACTGTCCTCCTTGAATGCTTCTTTCCCTGTCCGATCTTTTTATATTTCTTTTGACGTCACAATAGTGTTGTTTGTGCCGTGTGGCGACCGTAAAAAGTCTCCCCGTACATCCAATCAATATTGTTATTTTTATATCAAACAGGGAGTGTATGACATTCATTGATCCAGTTTTTCCTTAAACACGTGTGTTTCATATACCACGTTGAAGGTTTTGTGCTCATCGACATTTTGGCCCATTTTATTAGGGTTTACCTTAACTTTCCTCATTATTTTGTATTAGACATTGATGGGAGTTTTGGACCTCTTTTAACAGTCCGTAAGTTCACTAATATTATTTCTTATGGATCTTTGATACGATTCTATTTCGTATCGCTAATAAATACTTATTGGCCCTTATATCGCTTTTCACAGAATGGTATTACTCTCCATAAAAACAATTATGAGTCTTTTACTTAAAACTTTAAAAATAAATCTTTCACCTCTTCGGTTACACTCTGCGTCATCAATACAAATTCCACAAAATAACTCTTCATTTCTTAAAACTAAACCATATGTACGCCTTACACCTTTAAATCTTCATTCGGCAACCTCGTTTCATGTTCCTTCTAATAATATTACTAGGATTTTTAATAATGGCTCAAAAGTTTCCGTAACTCCTCTAGGATCACCTGTTTTGAGGAAATACCATATAAAGTCTCCTTTCAGAAATAATTTAGTTCATTCAAGACGCAGGGTGTTTCCCTCTATTAATAAGTGCTATGCTAAGAGGTGCAGTTGTTGCAATTATTTATCTTGCAAGTCCACCATTAAATCAGCTGTTAATGGTAGATTGTTTAATGTATGTCTAGCTTCATATGTTGATTGACGTACTACTCACGTCATTTATGTTCTGACTTGAAATGCACCACGTTGCGGTTTAAAGTATGTTGGACAAACAGGTCGATCCTTAAAAGTTCGATTTCGTGAACACAAATATAATGCGAGTAATCTAAAAAGTTAAAAAATTACTTGTACCAACACTTTCGTCAGTCAGGTCATAATTTTAATTACGTAACTGTTCAACCGGTTGAATATATATTTTTTGATAATGATGCTACTAAAAGCTTCAAAATAAAAGCTAGACATATTGTAGAACTTAAGTGGATGAAAAACTTACAGACACCTTATCCACTCGGCCTTAATGACAATATTTATCAAGAAGGAAATATTTCTAAAGATCCTAATATTGACATTTTTTCTATATTTTCTATTCGAAAGCGTAAATCTAGGTATCATGGTCTTAGGCGTAATGGTAACATCAAACGTAAATCACGTGTAATTATTCTGTCGCTGATTTACATACTATTTTTAAACAGTCTGGAAAGCACTCTATGCTTTCACGGCTTACCTCTTTGTCCATTTCTTCACTAAAGTTGATCGACGAGGAAGCAGACAAAATATTCATTCGTACAGATCCCTTGTATAACACTGCTTCATTAGTTCAAAGCTACACACAACATGTTCATGCCTAGTATTTTTCGGGATACTCATGTAGTTGATTCTATCCCAAAATATTTCAAAAATTCCGAAAGTCCTGTAATTTGTTATAAATATAAAAAGCCTATTAGAAATATTATTTTCAACTACAATAAAATAGTTTCTGACCTTGATATAGTACATAATACTCCTAAGGAATGTGAATGTAACACATCAAAATTTTGCTATGCTCCAGCAGGTCATGTCATCACTGGTAATTTTGATATTGTTGATAAACGTTTTCGGCATTTGTTTTGAAAGGTCCTAAATATAGATTACCTTCAACTACTGATTTTAATGCCTGTCGTGCCCAGATCGCCCACTACATTGAAGATTTTAGTATAAAATGGTGTCGTAGAGAACATGCGGACCCAAACTCGCTTTCTACTTGGAAAAAGTCAATTCTTAAAATTATAGATACACGTATTAACTTTTATAA
>JAWPHD010019744.1:0-34468 GCA_037043455.1 Cyrtodaria siliqua | reverse complement strand
GTCATTGTAGGGGATATTAAACAATTGGTAATTGTGGGGAATATTAAACAATTGGTAATTGTGGGAAATATTAAACAATTGGTCATTGTAGGGAATATTAAACAATTGGTAATTGTATGGAATATTAAACAATTGGTAATTGTGGGGAATATTAAACAATTGGTCATTGTAGGGAATATTAAACAATTGGTCATTGTAGGGAATATTGAACAATTGGTAATTGTATGGAAGATTAAACAATTGGTCATTGTAGGGAATATTAAACAAATGGGTAATTGTGGGGAATATTAAACAATTGGTCATTGTAGGGAATATTGAACAATTGGTAATTGTATGGAAGATTAAACAATTGGTCATTGTATGGAATATTGAACAATTGGTAATTGTAGGGAATATTAAACAATTGGTCATTGTAGGGAAGATTAAACAATTGGTCATTGTAGGGAATATTAAACAATTGGTAATTGTGGGGAATATAAAACAATTGGTCATTGTAGGGAATATTAAACAATTGGTAATTGGTCATTGTAGGTAATATTAAACTATTGGTAATTGTGGGGAATATTAAACAATTGGTCATTGTAGGGAAGATTAAACAATTGGTCATTGTAGGGAATATTAAACAATTGGTAATTTTGGGGAATATTAAACAATTGGTCATTGTAGGGAATATTAAACAATTGGTCATTGTATGAAATATTAAACAATTGGTAATTGTGGGGAATATTAAACAATTGGTAATTGTATGGAATATTAAACTATTGGTCATTGTAGGGAATATTGAACAATTGGTAATTGTATGGAAGATTAAACAATTGGTCATCGTATGGAATATTGAACAATTGGTAATTGTAGGGAATATTAAACAATTGGTCATTGTAGGGAAGATTAAACAATTGGTAATTGTAGGGAATATTAAACAATTGGTCATTGTAGGGAATAGTAAACAATTGGTAATTGTGGGGAATATTAAACAATTGGTCATTGTAGGGAATATTAAACAATTTGTAATTGGTCATTGTAGGGAATATTAAACAATTGGTAATTGTGGGGAATATTAAACAATTGGTCATTGTAGGGAATATTAAACAATTTTTGTTTAAGCAAATACAGATTAGCAGCGGGCGGAGCTTATTATAGTTGTATCGACACAGTTAATTTGTGGGCGGAGCTTATCGGACTATTAACAATCAAGTCTACTAAAAAATCGATAATTGTCTCGGTATTTATATTACATACTGAATTAAAACATGATATACATGTAGTGAAAAGAAGGAAGCCTCAATCAGTTTGTGAGCAATGTTTAATAACTATCATCGGTGTTATACTAAATTGTTTACAATTAAATGTGCACCGCAAACTGTTCCACAGTACTGAGCGGTAATGGTTTATAATTAGTCCCATTCTCTACTAATACATTATATATACTACTTTGTTTTTATACTATTCATTGCGAATGTACAAGAAACGCCGTTAAATTATTTATTTAAAGTAACACATGTATGTTGCAACCTTCCCCGCCCCCCCCCCCCCCCCCAACATCACCCCACCCAATATTTCTGTGTTGTTTTAGTCAATTCTAACACATATAGGTTGCAACCCTCCCTGCCCCCACCACCCCCCTCCCCCGCCTCTCACCCCCGCCCCCACCCCGCCCCAGACTTCTTTTTTTTTTTCTACATAATTCTTTGTTGTTTTAGTCAATTTTTACACATATATGTTGCCCCATCCACCCCCTCCCCCACAACCCACTCCTGCCTCTCACCCTCACCCCCGCTCCACCCCCCACCCCACCCCACCCCAACCCCACTTGAAACTATTATATATTTTTTTTACATATTTCTGTGTTGCTTTTGTCAGTTCTTACACATATATGTTGCAACCCCCTCCCCCCCCTCACCCCATCACCCTCCCCCCCACCCCGCCCCTCACTTGGATTTTTTTTTTTTTTACATATTTCTTTGTTGTTTTAGTCAGTTCTTACACACATATGTTGCCCTCTCCCCCCCCCCCCCCCCCCCCCCCCCCACCCCACGCCCCCCTCAACCCCCCACCCCACTCCCGCCTCTCACACACTCTCTCACTTTTTTTTACACATTTCTGTGTTGTTTTAGTTATTTCTGACACATATGTTGCAACCTTCCCCCCCCCCCCCCCCCCCACCCCCCACACCACTTGATTTTTTTTTTTTTTTTTTAAATATTTCTGTGTTGTTTTCGTCAATTCTTACACATATATGTTGCCCCATCCCCCCACCCCCAACCCACTCCCGCCTCTCCCCTACATCCCACACCCCACACCCCACCCCTACTTGAAACATATTTCTTTGTTGTTTTAGTCAATTTTTACACATATATGTTGCCCCATCCACCCCCCTCCCCCACAACCCTCTCCTGCCTCTCACCCTCACCCCCGCTCCACCCCCCACCCCACCCCACCCCAACCCCACTTGAAACTATTATATATTTTTTTTACATATTTCTGTGTTGTTTTAGTCAGTTCTTACACACATATGTTGCCCTCTCCCCCCCAACCCCCAACCCACTCCCGCCTCTCACCCCCGCTCCCCCCCCACCCACCCCCCCCCCCCCACCCAACCCCCACTTAAAAATCTAATTTTGTTGTTGTTTTTGTTTTTTTTACACATTTCTGTGTTGTTTTAGTTATTTCTTACACATATGTTGCAACCTTCCCCCCCCCAACCCCCCAACCCACTCCCGCCTCTCCCCCCGCTCCCCCCCGCTCCCCCCCACCCAACCCCCACTTAAAAATCTAATTTTGTTGTTGTTTTAGTTTTTTTTACACATTTCTGTGTTGTTTTAGTTATTTCTTACACATATGTTGCAACCTTCCCCCCCCCCCCCCCCACCACTTGATTTTTTTATTTATTTTGTTTTAGTCAATTCTTACACATATATGTTGCCCCATCCCCCCACCCCCAACCCACTCCCGCCTCTCCCCCCCCCCCCCCCCCCACCACCACAGTAGTTTTTTTTTTTTTTTTACATATTTCTTTGTTGTTTTAGTCAATTCTTACACATATATGTTGCACCCTCCCCCCCACCCCCAACTCACTCCCGCCTCTCCCCCCCACTCCCCCCGCTCCCCCCACCCCACCCCCACTTGAAACTTTTTTTTTTTACATATTTCTGTGTTGCTTTTGTCAATTCTTACACATATATGTTGCCCCTTCTTCATATTTTTGTGTTGTTTTGGTGAATTATTACATAGCTTCTTACACATATATGTTGCCCTCACCACCCACACTCCCCCCACCACCCACCCCCGCCTTTCTCCCACCTCCACCCCGCACCCCACTTTTTTTACATATTTCTGTGTAGTTTTGGTCAATTCTTACACATAGTTATGTTGTGCTCCCAACCCCACCCCACATTGTTGTAGCCTTGTTTTCTGATGGTATATAATAGCTATAATTTATTATTCTCCGAAAAATCGAATAGTCGAGCTGCGCTGTTCTCCGACAGCTCTTGTTTCATCTTATCCTACCATAAGCTTACATATATTATTGGTGCAAACATTATCAACAGTTACTAATACGCAAAAACAATTTTCTTTATACTATTAGTGTAATTAATATTAATGATTGAACAAATGAAAGTTCTGTAGAAAAATTACCGTAATGCCCTGAGTTTTTTTTTAAACTCAAGATAGCCATGTGTCCCTTTAATTTATATCGCCTAGCCTATACATCAACAACTTTTTTTTTAAATATAATGCATTCTTTAAAGAGGCACATTGACTCTTGAAATGGGATGAATCATCAAAATAATCACGCGGGTTTGATTAACCCAGTATCATTTTGACTTGAAATCTGCTTGCTTCTACATTCTCATATGTAAAAATACGCAAGTTGCAGATACTTTGACCATACGTTTATATCCATTTGACAAATTAGACCAAATGTAATGGTGTGTTATTTAAGCATTATAGGCCTTTCACAAATTTACTAATTTAGAATCCTCTACATCTAAACCACATGCTTTTATTTCAACTGATATATATAGAAAGATAGTTATGTACATTCGTTTACTATAACACTATCTGATCTTGTCTCTTTCTGTTTTCTTATCCTTCTTATCATAATGAAAGCGATCTTAATCGGAATTCGATGACACGGGCCCTATCGCAACGACCCGCTCCATCATAAGCATTAACAATTTTAGATAATGCAATTATTTCGGCTAATAATTTACTATAATTTAGCACGCTAAACAGTGAACAGTAACAACGTTAACTGAACAATGGCGCGGGATTTGGGATGAATAAATTGTGACGTCACAAAGAAGGCGTGTCTTATGTTTTTGGTCAGGAGCTGTGTTTGTACTAATGGATATTTTTACTTCTTACACGCATATTTAAACTCGGCAAAAATATACAAACAATATATTATGCATATCAAATCAAATATATTTCGATAAATTCAAAGGTTGAGGCCAGTGAAGGCAGATTAAGTAGATTAAAATGAAGACCCCAAGGTACCCCGTTTCGCCATATAAGCCAAGATGCGACCTTGGGGTCTTAAAGACAAGGCGGCGTCCACTTAATGATTAAACATTTGGTCATTGCTGGGAATATTAAACAATTGGTCATTATAGGAAATATTAAATAATTGGTCATTATAGGAAATATTAAATAATTGGTCATTATAGGAAATATTAAACAATTGGTCATTATAGGAAATATTAAATAATTGGTCATTGCTGGGAATATTAAACAATTGGTCATTGCTGGGAATATTAAACAATTGGTCATTATAGGAAATATTAAATAATTGGTCATTGTAGGGAATATTAAACATTTGGTCATTGCTGGGAATATAAAACAGTTGGTCATTAATTAATATTAAACATTTGGTCATTGTAGAGAATATTAAACATTTGGTCATTGTTGGGAATATTAAACAAATTCGGTCATTGCTGGGAATATATGACATTGGGTCATTAATTAATATTAAACATTTGGTCATTGCTGGGAACATTAAACATTTGTTCATTGCAGGGAATATTAAAAATTTGCATGGTCATTGCATGGAATAGTTAACATTTGGTCATTAATTAATATTAAACATTTGGTCGTTGGTGGTAATATTAAACATTTGGTCATTGCAGGGAATAATTAAACATTTGGTCATTTACATGGAATGAATGCGAAATACATGCAGAATTCATATGCTAAATGCTGAGCTGCATGTTTTCTTATTTGAATAAAATCTAGTGGTATCATTATGACAGTCGTTGCATTGACCGTGAGAGATGTTACGATTGTTAAATGCCGCATGAATGAATGCAGTTCTATCATTGAAATGAACCCAGAGTATTCAAGTTGTTGATTCATACTGAAAAAAACTGACTGTATTTTTAAAAAAAATGGATTTATAAAAATGTAATGGAATGGATTGCGAACAAAACGAACAAGTTTTAACTGATTTTTTTGGGGCATTTTTTGGGATCGGTTATGAAAAATCCAGAGCTTTGTCAAATTTTAGAGCAATTTATTTAGGTCCCAAAAAAACAAATATTTTGGCTGCAAGCATCTTAATTTATTTGCACATTGTTTGGCTACTTGTGAATTCTGCCATTTGCTTTGACATCTCAACATTATGCAAAGCAAATGCAAATAAAGCTTCTGTGTGATTATTCATTGTATCTACATGATCTATGACAAAAAGTCTCCAAAAGGATTGATGTTTGATTCCTGGGGGATCACAGCATGTTGTATAAGATTTACATATTTACAAAACAACAAATCAAATTCACATGCTGTCACATGTCTGTTTTATCATCAGCATTCTCAGGAGAGTGACTGAAGTGACCTGAGCTTGACATTTGCTACCAGTTTGATATGTTTTACAGAAATGTATCACAGATAGCTTTCTGCTTAATTATGTCTCTCCATTCTGTGGATGGAGATATTGTTTTTGCTTGAGTTTTCGTCAGTCCATTTGTCTGACCATTAACTTTTAGCTGACAAGTGATTGTGGCTTATAACTTCCAAAGTATTTGGTCAACAACAGTGGAACTTTATACACATCTACAGCTTGTCCATTTTTCGATGAAACATCATTTTGTGGTGTTGTCCACCCGTCCCTGACCAACAAATTTCAAAGTATTAGGTGTACAATAATGAAACTTTGTATACATCTTCAGTATGATCCAATGAATACATCGGAAAAAGGCCTATATATAAATAGTATGAAACATATTCTTTGAAGTATTTTTCTTTGAAAATGGTTTAACCTTGGAACTTATCCTTGGTTATCAGCGCTAAGGCTTTGAACAAATACGCTTCTTTACTCACAAAATAAAAAATCTAAAAGGCCCATAACTCTTCAATGCATATTTTTGAGTAATGTCCCTTTTTTGATAATTTGCATACTTCAATAATGTCTATTAATACCGATCAAGTATTTTATGACGGGTGTACATGGCTTGCTAGGCGGTGCTCTTGTTTACAGGCCTATTCAATATGGCCATTTTTAACCAGGTTTTCCTTGGAAAACCAGGTTATCCAGGTTTTCCTTGGAAAACCAGGTTATTAGATTGGGGTCGCATGTGGCATCAAACTCTTAGTTTCCGCTCAGTAACTTTTGTTAGGAATGAGGTATTGTGATGAAACTTGCAGCGTAGGTAGCTTATATGTAAAGGAAGCTTGGGTTTGCATTTGGGGTCACTGGGATGAAGGTCAAGGTCATTGTTACAAAAAATAGAAAATGGTTTCTGCTCAATAACTTAAGTAAGGAATGAGATATTAAAATGAAACTTGCTGTGTAGATAGCTTATATAAAAAAAAGCTTAGATTTGCACTTGGGGTCACTGGGGTCAAGGTCATTGTTACTAAAACCGGAAAAATGGTTTCCGCTCAATAACTTTAGTAAGGAATTAGGTATTGGAATGAAACTTGCTGTGTAGGTAGCTTATAGGGAAGTTTGGAATAACACTGGGGGTCACTGGGGTCAAGGTCATTGTTACTTAAAATGAAAAATGTTTTCAGCTCAATTACTTAAGTTGGAAATGAGATGTTGGAACAAACTTGCTGTGTAGGTACCTTATATGGAAAGGAAGCTTGGAATTGCATTTGGGGTTACTGGGTTAAGGTCACTGTTACTAAAAATAGAAAAAACAGTTTCTGCTCAATAACTTAAGTAAGGAATGAGATGTTTAGAATGAAACTTGCTGTGTAAATAGTTTATATCAAAAGGAAGTTTGGGATTGCATTTAGGGACACTGGGGTCAAAGTCATTGTTACTAAAAATAGTAAAATGTTTTCCGCTCAATAACTTTAGTTCGAAATGAGATATTGGAACGAAACTTGCTATGCCAGTACCTTATATGGAAAAAAAGATTGGGATTGCATTTGGGGTCAGTGGGGTCAAGGTCACTGATGCAAAGTTAGTTGCAAGTTAATTTGTTTCTTTCACAATGGAACTCACAAAATCACTAAAAAACTTAAAATCCGATGCATTAATTGATTGATTGACATGCAAACGTTGGTTTTCTTGGTAAAAAAAATTGTTAAATAATGTCGGATTTAAAATGATGTATTTTTGATCTAAAATAAATGTCCCCACAAACCCTTTCACATTATTATGCAGTATGAAATGGTGAAGGTGGTGACCGAAAGCTTTTGCTGCCTGTGGCTGCATCTTGTTCAATGCAGTAGTTCTAGATGGCTCTTATGCAGTTGTTCACTGTTCTCCTACACACTAATCAAACAAACATATGGATCACAGGGAGACCCAGAGATAATTAACAGTAGGAGTGCAATTGTTTACAGATGGAAGATAAAAAACACTTATTAGTTCTATTTGCCAAGAAATGAAGTTACTTGGTTTGTCTGGTTTCATGCAGTTGTAACATCTTGGTATGGTCAATTATTTAGTGAAACCAATTCAAGCTCAAAACTGACAGTGAAGTGTTTAAGCCAACTTAAAACTTAGATGCTCTATTCATAAAAAGTCACAAAGTTTGTAGCCCTAAATGCCATGACCTTAGATGCTCTATTCATAAAAAGTCACAACGTTTGTAGCCCTAAATGCCATGACCTTAGATGCTCAATTCATAAAAAGTCACAACGTTTGTAGCCCTAAATGCCATGACCTTAGATGCTCTATTCATAAAAAGTCACAACGTTTGTAGCCCTATATGCCATGACCTTAGATGCTCTATTCATAAAAAGTCACAAAGTTTGTAGCCCTAAATGCCATGACCTTAGATGCTCTATTCATAAAAAGTCACAAAGTTTTTAGCCCTAAATGCCATGACCTTAGATGCTCTATTCATAAAAAGTCACAAAGTTTGTAGCCCTAAATGACATGACCTTAGATGCTCTATTCATAAAAAGTCACAAAGTTTGTAGCCCTAAATGACATGACCTTAGATGCTCTATTCATAAAAAGTCACAAAGTTTGTAGCCCTAAATGACATGACCTTAGATGCTCTATTCATAAAAAGTCACAAAGTTTGTAGCCCTAAATGCCATGACCTTAGATGCTCTATTCATAAAAAGTCACAAAGTTTGTAGCCCTAAATGCCATGACCTTAGATGCTCTATTCATAAAAAGTCACAACGTTTGTAGCCCTAAATGCCATGACCTTAGATGCTCTATTCATAAAAAGTCACAAAGTTTTTAGCCCTAAATGCCATGACCTTAGATGCTCTATTCATAAAAAGTCACAAAGTTTGTAGCCCTAAATGACATGACCTTAGATGCTCTATTCATAAAAAGTCACAAAGTTTGTAGCCCTAAATGCCATGACCTTAGATGCTCTATTTATAAAAAGTCACAAACTTGCTAGTCCTAAAAACCATGACCTTAGATGCTGTTTTTATAAAAAGTCTCAAACTTATTAGCCTTAAGGTCATGCCCTTAGATGCCCTATTTATAAAAAGTCACAGACTTGGTAGCCCTAAAACCCACAGCCTTAGATGCTCTATCTATTAAAATCCACAACCTAAGTTGCCCTACTTAAATGCCATTTAAGTCTCCTTAACATTGTCAGTTTTAATGCACCAGAAAACAGAATTGCTGCTGCAGTGATTTTTATGCTCCCCAAAATTTTCGGGGGAGCATATAGTCGCTTTGTCCGTCCGTCCGTCACACTTTTGTCCGGAGCATATTTTGAAAACTACTGATGCGACTACAATGAAACTTCACTCAATGATAGAGGGCAATGAGAGAAAGTGCAGAATGCAAGAACCGTAACTATGTCATCATTCAAATTAAAGCTATTGCCCTTTGTAATTTTATACTTAGAATTTTCCGTCACACTTTTGTCTGGAGCATATCTTCAAAACTACTGATGCGACTATAATGAAACTTCAAAAAATGATAGAGGGCAATGAGAGGAAGTGCAGAATGCAAGAATCATACTCTGTCTCATTCAAATTAGAGTTATTGCCCTATGTAATTTTATACTTAGAATTTTCCATCACACTTTTGTCTGGAGCATATCTTGAAATCTACTGATGCGACTACAATGTAACTTCACACAATGATAAAGGGCAATGAGAGGAAGTGCAGAATGCAAGAACCGTAACTCTGTCAGCCTTCAAATTAGAGTTATTGCCTTTTGTAATTTTATCCTTTTTTTTATCCGGAGCATAAACTACTAATGGAACTGCAAATTGAAAACTGCTGGGTGATACAAGGCCATATGATAAGTTGAAGATACATTTCGGGGAGCATCCATCGGTTCTACCGATTTTCTTGTTTTTTTTCTGAATGTATCTTGTATGGGCTTTTTATCCAAATTGCGTTTGATGCAAAAATAAATATAAATGCAGTTAGCCATCTTTGAATTAACAGTAGCATTCTTTCTGTTATCATAATCCAGTCTGTTTGAGAAAGTAACCATCTGTAACTAATACATTTCTGGCTTTTATCCAGGATTCTCTAAAATCAAAGTGTGGAAAGAAAGTCTGAAAACATGGGTGAAAGTGCACTTCCTCAGCTGCGACCAAGGCAGTTCCACCACATGATTGTGAGAGGCTGCCATGTCAGGCGGGTTTTTCAAGGCCACATTAGCAACAACAGTCACCTAATCCTATTATTTTAAATTGAAATTAAAATAGCTGTTTAGGTATTAAAATGTAAATATTTTAGTCCGAGTTCTATCTTATTTAATCCTGATTAAATATATTTGAAAAATGTGAACATAAACATATGCCATATTTGTCAATGTATAACAGTAATAAGTCTTACAGAATACAGATATAACAGTAAGACATCTTACAGAATAGAATACAGATATAACAGTAAGACATCTTACAGAATAGAATACAGTATAACAGTAAGACAGCTTGCAGAATATAATACAGTATAACAGTAAGACATCTTACAGAACAGAATACAGATATAACAGTAAGACATCTTACAGAATAGAATACAGATTTAACAGTAAGACATCTTACAGAACACAGATATAACTGTATGACATCTTACCGAATAGATACAGATATAACAGTAAGACATCTTACAGAATAGAATACGGATATAACAGTAAGACATCTTACAGAATAGAATACAGATATAACAGTAAGACATCTTACAGAATAGAATACAGATATAACAGTAAGACATCTTGCAGAATATAATACAGCTATAACAGTAAGACATCTTATAGAATAAAGATATAACAGTAAGACATCTTACAGAATAGAATACAGATACAGTAAGACATCTTACAGAATACAGATATAAAATTAAGACATCTTACAGAATACAGATATAACAGTAAGACATCTTACAGAATTGAATACAGATATAACAGTAAGACATCTTACAGACTAGAAGGCAGATATAACAGCAAGACAACTTACAGAATACAGATATTACAATAAGACATCTTACAGAATACATATATAACAGTAAGACATCTTACATAATACAGATATATATATAACAGTAAGACATGTTACAGAATACAGATATAACAGCAAGAAGTATTACAGAATACTGCAGATATATAACAGTAAGACATCTTACAGAATACACATATAACAGTAAGAAGTATTACAGAATACAGATATAACAGTAGGAAGTATTACAGAATACAGATATAACAGTAAGGAGTCTCTGTATTCAAGCTACCAACAGTGGTCATATTCAGAGTTAATATGGTAAATATTGATACAGTTTATATCTGCCTGT
Organism: Cyrtodaria siliqua; assembly: GCA_037043455.1. NCBI lineage: Eukaryota > Metazoa > Mollusca > Bivalvia > Adapedonta > Hiatellidae > Cyrtodaria > Cyrtodaria siliqua. The sequence goes on along the minus strand of JAWPHD010019744.1, from coordinate 23,298 downwards.
ACTATAATTACAGTAAGATTTTCTGATTGATTTCTGGCCTAATTACTCTCATAGGCAATTAATCGCTGTTAATTTACCTGATATATTATTATCACAATCACTATCATCAGAAATTGGATTCAGTGGCAGATCAAGGTGTGGGGATGGGGGAGTGTGTGGGAGTGGGGAATATGTTGTCATTTTATTGCAAGGGGCTTAAACTCGCATTCTCTTAGATTAAAAAGATAGGGAACATAATGCTATTTTTTCTGAGGGTTCCCTCTGGAACATCATTTTCTTAAGTATTTGTTAAACTGCATGTACATACTACTTACCTGGCAACTATCTGAGTCATCATCAGGAGCTTTATATTGTTTCTATGGTGGTTGTAGGATGTTGTCTGTTCACCAGGTATCTCTGAAAGTTGCTTTACAAGTGAAACAAAACTGCTCAGCAGAACAAGTGAACCAATATTGGATTTGTTGTATTGAACCAAACAACAAAATTGCTTAACTTCAGAGTGGAAGATTTTTTACAAAAGCTTTCTGTATTGATGATTGAGCTTCATCTTCATACCTATGTGCTGGTTTATGAGATGTAGAAGGGTCTGTGGATAATGTTCTTCATCCTTTCACAAATAGTTCTACGCAATACAAGCATTTTCGTCGTTAAAAGCATCTGTTAGAGCATAATCTGAAAACGCACATCGGAAAAACTAATTCTTGGTCTGTGGATATCTTGTTTACAAGAGTTGCATACACAATGTTATTTACCCATTTGGCATAAATACAGTAAAATATCAGGAATCTAACATACACTGGAGCTTCAAATGATTTATTGCAGTTTTACGAGACAGTAAACCTTCAATGTTTTTCTGTTTGTAATCAGGATGTTGCTGCACATGAATGCCTAATCTAGGAGTTTATGTGTAAACATTGTCAATTTAAAATCTTACGTATCAGGTGTTGAATTGTAAGAAAGCATATAACTGCTTTATTTTGTGATAAAAGGAGTTTACAAACAATGTGCTTGTGGAGGATTACATATTCACGCCTGGTAAACATTCACTCCACAACCAAAAGGAGAACAATGAAAATTTAGCAACAGCCACTTCCGAGAAGGAGCGATAGCGCGGTTTTCATCAACAAACGTGAGTTAATGATCTACTTTTATTTCTTTTAACAAGAACAACATATATTTTTTCAAAAAATCGGGGAACGTGTTTCTGTGTAGGCATATTTATACTTCATGTAGAATACAATTTCGCCTTTTAAAAGTGTAAATTATAGCGGCTAGAACTTTTCTCCTGTCGATAGTTGGCTGTCGATAGTTGGTGCAGGTTTCTTGACGGATCACACTTCCAACTTGTTTTTGGAACCTATTTGCATGTCGATTCGGACGCAGTTGCATGAAAATACACTACGGCCACACCATTTTTATTATTAAGCAAAGTTTTGTTCGCTTTTCCATTTTACATAGCCAGCAGCCTAGCGATAAGGATACACATCAAATTTTATGCATGAATAAGAGAGAAATTACTAAAAAATTGCAGTAAGAATAAAATGACATGTTAGCATTTCTTTCAACAAGTTATAATTATTAAACATTTAAAATGATTGTTTATCAAAATAATTACTAACTTTTCTGAAATTTAGACCATGCTATTCAAATGAATATATTCAGAATGTTTTGGCAAACACCGTATAATTATAATTTATGCGGATACGCGTGTCATGTGTAGGAACTGGTTTATATCAATATATTTATTATATTATATTATTGACATAGCTATCAATTTTGCAGTAATCCATATCTTATCACCGATTTCTTTGATATATTTATATAAAACGTTTATTGAAGGAATCCACCACACTATTACATACTAAACCAGACCATTTGATTGGCAGATTAAGAAATATTGCCCACATAAAATATCTGATTATTTGATGGTGAGGGCAGTGAACATTTTCTAAAAAAAAATATCATGAAGAAATATTGATGACCAAGGGATTAATTTGGTATAACTTGAAACAAAGTTAGTATTTCCCGTGATAATTGAATGTAGTTGAGAAATGTGTTGATTTGATAATCCTACCCAATCTTAAAAAGTATCTCAAAAGAAATGTACATATATTACGAAAACAAAAATCAATATCAACTACGATAAATTTTGTTCAGGTTTGATGCAAAACTGGACCTGAAAGGAATATCAGAGAATGTATAGTTTATTAGATCATCAAACATAAATAACCTGACTTTGAACGATGTAAAGGAATTCATTTCCAAAGTAAGTTCATGCCGCAAGCACATACAGTACACCTAATCCACTGCTAAATGCGTTTTGGGTGAAGAAAAAGTAATACAATCTACAAAAAGCATCTGTTCATGACGCAACTGTGTTCAAATCTACATGGTCAAAGTATTTTTTTTTTTTTTAAATAGTATGTTGCTTGTGTAATTAAACAGACGACCGCTCTACCTCCTTGACGTTCGCTCTAACCCCAGCTTGTTCGCTCTCTTACCTCTAGAAAATTGACCATAAATCACTCAGATTAAAACTTCACCATTCACATTTATGGGTGGTATTCCAGTGATTTTCACCATCGAGATTCTTCCTGAATGCAAATAGGTTCCAAAAACAAGTTGAAAGTGTGATCCGTGGTGAACCCTACACCAACTATCCACAGGAGAAAAGTTATAGCCACTATAATATACACTTTTAAAAGGTGAAATTGTATTCTACATGAAGTATAAATATGCCTACATGGAAACACAATCTCCGATTTTTGAAAAAATCTCTGTTGTTCTTGTTAAAAGAAATAAAAGTAGATCATGTTCACGTTTGTTGATGAAAACCACACTCTCGCTCCTTCTCGGAAGTGGCTTTTGCTCAGTTTTCATTGTTCTCCTTTTGGTTGTGGAGCGAATGTTTACCAGGCGTGATATTATAGTGTGCGTTTTAAAAAGTGTACAGAATAGTTTAATGCTGATTTCAGCATGCATTCAGAGTAAGGCTGGTTATAGCAATAATAATAATTATATATCTGTTTGTGGAAGCTTTACCTGTCTTTCATCTAAAACTCAACAACATTTGTGGAGACATTTCTAACTTGCAGAAAGATTTGCAGCAGCCCTTTCTTATATATTAGTTACTGAAGTCTGCAGTAACCATCATAGCTCTTAATAATTAAGACAGTGATTATTGAATTTTCCAAATTTATATACTGAGAAAAAATATCATTTCCCGGGATTAAACACAAAAAACAATGCCACAAACAGATGATGATTATGAACAAACTAGGGGCTTAAATGATCAGACATCCGGGTCGGTTCGAAAATCCCGTAGCAAGGGAAGTTTGAAAAAATTGACACGTCAGTCTCAAGTGGAAATCAGCGATTCAAAAAAACGTGAAATGTTAAAACAGGAAAGCAAAGATAGTGGAATTGTTACGGAAATGGTTGTAAGGCCAAAGGAAGGGACCTCTCCATCACAAAAGGAATATACAAGAAGTGAGACATCGACATCTACGCACTCACCAAAATCTAAGCGCAGTTTCAAAGGCAAACAGAATGACAAAATAAAACGATCACAGAGTGTTAAGGAAACACGCCACGTAAAAGGGATGCAGGCAGAAAGATCGCATGATGATTTAGAGGTAAATATTGGTGTTTAAAACTGGTCTCCAACTTTATTTTCAGGAATTTAGCCAATCATCTTTATGCGAAGGTCTATGAAACTCAAGAAGATATGTGCCGAAAAAGAAATGAGATTAGAGTTGCGAATTTGCAACTAGGGGCAGTCAGAAGTCAAGTAAGATTTTCTAACTATTTGTAAATTGGAGTAAAGCTAAACAATATTTGTAAGATTAAATGAGACTTACCTTGAAAAGGGAAGTTGTAGTTTGATCGATATTTTATCGATCGCTAACTCCTTAAGGGATCAAACAGAGATGACGTAGTTATTGTTTTCGTGAATTCATTCTACAGAGCTAAATTGGTAGTGTGTGCTTGACATGACTTGGGAGTTGAAAAATCAAGCCATTGGGAGTGGTGGTGGGTGTTTCAGGGCCTCCCCTGGTTGTATTTTTTCTTTCGCAACCACTTTCGCCAAATGAAAAAAACTTTCGCCAAATGAAAAAAAAAAAGGAGCCAAATTTGAGAAATAAGAGCCAAAGTTGGAGCCATTTTTTGAGCCTTTTTTTCATACAATGACGAAAGACTTAAAAGCCATTTTCAGAATAGACGGCATATATGCATTGATTCATTTAGGTTCTCTTGTTTTTATAAAAGACTTTATTTATACCAACATCAATACAAGTAATACTTTAATAATTATTATAAACCAATAGTTTAATAAAAGATAACTATAATCATAGCAGTATTATCTTATATTAAGCTATTACAAGTATTATTTGTATTAATGTTTATATAACTAACATCTTTTAATATTCTTGACTACATGTAGGTCCTTAAACAGATTATGATAAATTCAGTATCAAAGTAAAAACAACAATTTTGTTTTATGATATCATTTAATATTATTAACAATGATTTTTTTAATTGCATGAAAAGAAACAACAACTATTCTTATAATCTTACAATACACTTGCAATATAGTTAGTTACACTGGCAAGATTGTGCTGGGCCGCAAAGTACACATTAACCATGGCAGCAGTCACGGCAGCTTCGCTTTTAGAAATGGCTACTTGGCGGGCCACATCCATGTTGACAATCATTTTAGCAGCACTGGCTACCTTCATGTGGTCTGAATTTAGAATGAAAAATATATAAGTTTAAAAATATATAAAAAAAAATAAATAAAATATTTCAATTTAGACTGTATTTATCATCATGTGGTCTGAATTTAGAATAAGAAATATAATTTAAGTACAGACATATTTAAAATATAATTGTTTTTTTTTTTATTAAAATTGTTAAGATATTATTCTAAACATTAAAAATAAAATTAGCATTAAAACAAGACCACTCTATGTACCTTTACTTGTTGCATGCTTTGACACATTTTCTTTTTTAATGATTGTACACCCAGAAGTGAAAACGTTAGAACGTTGTGCTTTAATACAAAAGTCACAGTTTTGGATCATAGCGTAGCCAAGAATTTTCATTTTTCCACGAATCCTTAAAAGAACAGGTGAGTTCTGAATTTTGGCAAATTTAGAAGGTGGAGTCAAACAAGAATCTAAATCTAGCGGACGTTTACAAGCCATTTTTGCAATTGTCAAATATAGGAAACATAAGTCGAGGGTAATTAAATCAATTATGGCCATTGTTCTGATTATCTTTTGTTACAATATTATATATTTCTAAAAATAACAAGTAATAACTTACCATTTCTTTAATTTTCAACACCTGACGAAGTTTGCAACACACAAAAACAAACATCAACCATGGTTTCATTTTCGTTGTTTGATCGTCCGCCGATGTTTGTATAAGTGCTTAAAACCCGATATCAAGCTGTGTTGTCTTAATCCTATTATTACTTAACTGCATCAATTATCTTCTCGGAGAGTGTCAGAAAGTTTGTTTACAACTTATTTTCAAGCATCAGTGATTCACAATGTACACGCGTGATCAATCGACTGGTTGTGATAATTTTATCGGTTTTTGTATGAAGCCAGCGAACGTTATTCTTGTAGTTTAGTGAACCAGTCTATTTTCAATTACTATTTTGCTCGTATCCGCTTACAGCATTGACAATATGTAAATATCGGCTTTTTTTTTTTTCCGCAAATAATTTTCGCAAGAGCTTAAAAAAGATCGCAACTTTTGCTCTTCTTTTGCCATTTGCGACATTAGCGAATCACAGCGGAGGCCCAGGTGTTTGATCCCTTAGGGAGTTAGCGATTGATAAAATATTGATCAAACTTCAACTTCCCTTTTCAACGTAAGTCTCGTTTAATCTTACAATTTTATCTCACCCCTAACTCCTTATAGGGAAACAAGAGATTTGAGAGTTGATTTTTCAATTCCAATTATGTGGAAAAATAGAAGTATGGCATCGCTGTGTCCAATTACTCGATATATAATATCAACAGTCAAATTTTATACATTTACAGTTTCAGCCTTTTTTATTATTTGTCTGACCCATCGACCAACTGTAGATTGTGCCACACCTCTATGAGGACTTTGAGTGCTAATAAGCAATTTTTTATCTTTCGGACAATATCTACATAGAACAAAATGATTAAGAGACCCTCTCTTAATCGTTTTGTTCTATGTAGATATTGTCGGAAAATGTTGATGATACACACATTTTTGTTTTTGATATAACCTTTCAGTACAATAGGTTTGAGGTGGTAATTTGGCCTTGACTGTTTTAAGTAAAGTGATTTGTGTAAATAACTATCTGATGTGCATTCAGCATTATAGCCTCTAAACATATCAAGTGTAAAGTCTGACGACACCTGTGCAGATAGCAATAGATTACAATAGCAATATTACATTCTCAAAACACACTGAGGTTTTACTGGACATTGAGTAATGAGGTTCTTGAAAGCCAGAAACACAAAATTCTAATAATAAAATAATTCTAAAATGATTTAATAGACTGTTATGTATGCTTAGGCAAATTTGATCTATTATGAAAAATGCCTTTCATAAACTTCTTAAAGGCCAGGGTTGAGTATAAAAAAAACAAAATGGCCGCAGAGAAACTTTTCTCATCATTTTGTGCATTATGCTGCTCGGAGAGGTTTAATCACAAATTTCTAAATAATAAAGCATTATGTGGCATGTAAATACACTAAACATTAGTCTATACAGATATATCAAAATAATTGTATAATGTATTTATTTTCTATACTTTCTAGAGCAAAACTTTTATTCCAAACTGTCAAATTTTGAATGTTGGTGCATCTATTAATAGCTGTACCTGTAAAAAAAAAGATCAGTGATTGGTCAGAATGCTAAAACCCTTATCAATACTAACATAATTGTGGTAGTTTTACCAAACTGCTGTAGTTAATTCCCCCAAATGTGGTTTTAAATGCATTTATGGCAGCCCTTGCTGTACCTAAAGCACTGTAACTTAAGTTCCGTTTGAATAATATCGTCAGAAACTGAATAACTCTACTTAAAGACGGTTTAATTGAATTAATCTTTCGTCTAATACAAAACAGAAGCGTGTTTAGAAAAGCCTTGCTGGCATAATGTTTCTTGGACAATCTGAAAACACCTTAGTGTCATTTTTCTGAGCAGATGTTGATGTGTCGGTTTGTGTGGAAGGCGTAGGATGTTCTGTGATGATGGTAGAAAGTAACTTTGCTGATTCACCAAATGAAGCAACTGTGGTCACCAGCTTTGAGTAGTCCAAATCGGGGCTACGAGTACTACCTCTGCATTGTCCAGCACTATCTTCTGAAGAATCTGGTAATCAGACTGAAAGGTGGAAACATATATAGAGTACCATTACTCCAGTCTAATGAAAAAGCATCAATTTCCCACGCATAATTACGGTTCTGGTAATCTTGAAACATACTTAGCTATCTTATTGTTTAGTCTAGATGCAAACATGTCCACATCCAAAGTCCCACATTTATCTACAATGGGATCAAGTGACCATTCTAGGGCATCATTGAAATTCCTGAACAATCTGTCCACCTCCACATTTGCTACCACGTGTGCAGCACTTGAATGAATGTGTTTTTGAATACACCACAGCCAAATGTCCCTTGCAAGCCTGTTCAATGCATATTTTTTACCACCAAATTTATTTATGTAAGCACAGCAAGAAGTATTATTTTGACTTAATATGTGCCCATACCCTAGTAAACTGGCATTTGTGTGAACGACTAGCGTAGGATTACCATAAGATACTAATGCTTTTTGCATCATCAGGGGAGGTTATGTTCCCCTCACTGAATGTCCCGTTTCATACTGTAAGATACCTGCATGAACGCTGCATAGTTCCCCCGTTTAAATGTTTTTTCTTGTTTTTTCTCTAACGGTTTATAAAAGGGGTGCATAATCCATTCCAGGTTCTGCCTCGACTAATTTCCCAATCAATTGAGAAAATTGTTGTATTGTAACAGGTTTTTGTCTAAAATTTCCAAACACTTATGTGTAATATTTTCCACTTTTTTAGCTGTCAGTCTGACGGTCATAGTTTGTGAGCATAATATAAAGCCAACAAATTCGATTTTGAGTTGGTATTATGAAACACGATTTGGTAGGATGGACCGTTAGCCCTAAACTATCCATTAGCATGACTGTGTCATTTATATTTGATATCCAAGATTGGTAAGTATTTCCTTGTAGACATGAATCAATATATGCAGTTCTGATGTGACATTTTGCCCGTCGAGTCGAAAAAAAATGGTTTAAGAATTTTGGTAAAATCTCAAGGTGCAGTATACCCATCACAAACACTGTAAACTGGTATTTCTGTCCCTTGTAACAAAACCTAAAAATCTTCAGATTCCTTGTACATATGGGAATTAATAGATTAGAATGCATCAGAAATATCAACTGATAAAAATATGTGTTGATCAACCCAATAGCAGTCTTTAGTGTCTCCATTTTACAATGTATGTGTTGATCAACCCGATAGCAGTCTTTAGTGTCTCCATTTTACAATGTATGTGTTGCACACTGTCATTGAATTGTTTTAAATTGAGAATGATGGCCGCGCACTATTATTCTTTTTAGGACGAGCAAATATGTTTGATATGTATTCACCTTTGTCATTATATTAAAGTGAAAACTGCATGGTTCTATACTGTTGCAATAAGAATCTTTCAATTTCCAAGTCAATTGTTTGCGTCTCAATGTCAGACAATTTCAATGGTTTGGGATAGTGAAACTGATGTGTGGTGCGGGATAGTGAGACTGATGTGGTGAAGGATCAAGCTCGACCCAAAATCCACATATAGTATTTAAAATCCATTAAATTTTATCTGAAGCTAATTTTTGCCAGTTATTGAATTTTGATTTGATTTTGCCTGCAATGAAATTGTCAGGTGTATTTATCAGTCTGTATTGTCTCAATTTACTTACATGAGGAGAGTCTACATTTTGCCCCATCGGTTGTTGAAATGTGTTTCTTCTGTTGTACATAGCCTTTCCCTGAGTACCGTGTTCCCAAAGCTTGTGTTTTTTGGTGGGATGCTGTTGTTCTTTGGAAACAGAGACTTGTGAGGCAATGAAGGGTTGTAACTGATGTGGTCGGACCTTTGGGGTAGAGGTAGAGAGGGTTTGTAGTTGTTGTGGTCGGACCTTTGGGGTAGAGGTAGAGAGGGTTTGTAGTTGTTGTTGTCGGACCTTTGGGGTAGAGGTAAAGAGGGTTTGTAGTTGTTGTGGTCGGACCTTTGGGGTAGAGGTAAAGAGGGTTTGTAGTTGTTATGGTCCATGCCCCCTCTTCTTTTCTCTAAAAAATCTTTCTTTGGTGCACTGCGATTTGTTGTCATATTGATATTCTTTGAATCCAAGTTTTTTGACTGATCTGTCAAATTGTCCCCCAAACAGTCCTGTTGCTGTTATTGGATTGTCATTGTTATAAATACTTTTAAATTTAGGATTCAGTTCCTTCTTGATGGTCTCTCATTGTTGCTAATTGGTTGTGTTAATGCTAGCACACATGATTGAATGCAAGGTTGATTTTCATCTTGCATTCATAGCCATTACTTTTGGCACCTCCTCATCGCCATCTGGCGAATAACATATATTTTTTCTCATAAATCGAGGCTTCAAGTCCTACATGTATGTTGATCTATGCTAGACAACGTATTGGATGCTGGAAACAACTATAATGCAAATAAACAGGTTGAGAAACTCTACGAAAATCTCATTATGTATGAGTTGTGGGCAATTTTTTTTCAAGCGAGTTTTTGCAAGGTTTTCTCATCAAGGGAGAAACATGATGTGATGTCACGCGCACCTTCGCTTGACAGCGACTATCGTGCAAAGAGCCGATTCAGTCAACCCAAATTAAACGAGATTTCCGATGGAAGAGTTGTTTCAATATATTTATTATGTATAATTGTATATAGCAACAACTATTTCACAAGGGTTTTAGTGATTCACGATGTCAGTGAATTATTATTAATGATAAGATGAAATAAAGAAACATGTTTAGACACCACTGGATTGTTATTTATAAAAAAAAAAACACTTTAATTGGGAGCTTAGGGGCCCTTGTTGAATCAATTTTACATAGAGTTGTAGGAAAGAACTTTAAAAATCTTCTTGTCTGAAACTACAAGAGATAAAGGTTTATTTTTTTTTTTATTTATTATCAGCTTATGGATCCTTCTTCCAAGTTTATTCAAATTTGGCCCTGCCTCAGTAGTTACAGTTTTACATAGACTTATATAGGGAAAAATTTCAAAAATCTTCTTCTCTGCAACTATAAGAGCCAAAGTTTTAATATTTGTATTTACCATCAGCTTATTGTCCTCTACCAAGTTTGTTCAACTGGTGACCCTAGGGTCAAATTTGGCCCCGCTGAAAATACCATAGCTAAGGGTTTAATATTTTGAATTTATTATCAGCTTATGTTCCTCTACAAAATTTGTTCAAATGGTGACCCTGGGGTTTCATTTGGCCCCTCCCCAAGAGTCACAGTTTTCCATAGACATATATACTATAAAAGTTGTACAAATGAAGTTCCTAGGATAAAAACTGGCTGTGCCCCGGGGTTTCCTATCCATCCATTTCCATACAAACATTCTCTGTAAATATGAAGAACCAAGTTTTGCAACTTTACCTTATGTCGTACCAAGTTTTCAATCTAATAATCAACTGCACTTGTTAAGTACTTTTTCATCTTTGCAAAAACTCACAGGTGAGCGCTTCAGGGCCAGTTGGACCTCTTGTTTAAAGTTGGCAGTAAAATAAATCGCAAGGTATTGCATTTGTAGCGACTACTCCTCTTAAACTACTTGAAGGATTTTCATGAAACTTAACAGAAATGTTGCTCTTGATGTGTGATCCTGACAAAATTTCAGGTAGGCCAGAAATTCAAGATGGCCATCATAGATTTTTAAAAAACAAGTTTGTAGCGACTACTTCTTGAAAACTGTAAGTGATCTTTTTCTAAAATTATCAGCATGACATGATGTTGGTCCTTGTTGAAAATTATTTTGATTCGACATTAAACATGGTTGCCAGCGGCCATCTTTGTTTACATAGAGTTATATATTTAACATTGTTACGACTTCTCTGAAAGAACCTGCCAGTAGAGCTTCAAGGTCATTGACCTCTTGTTTAAAAGATTGTCCTGTATAACTCTATGTAAATATGTGGCACCTTGGGCGGGGCCAAATATGACCCCAAATATCCCCATTTTAATTTGTTTTGTAGAGGGTCATAAACTTATGCCATATGCAAAATGTTAGACCTCTAGAACTTAAGATTTGAGAGAAAACGATTTTTAAAAAACACGATTTTTATTTAAAAGAGGGAGATAACTCTTATAACAGGAAACAGCTACCCTGTTGGCACTGCTATCATGGATTTTTTCTTTCTCTACAATGTTCTCCATAGCAGTAAGAATTTGCCACCTGAGATGGTAGCGAAAAATGGTCTGGCTCATGGTCTATAACCTACATCTGCAGATTATTGGAAAAATATTTCAAGATTAAACTGTTTAGAGTTTCATTAGACAATGGGATTTGTGGTGTAAATATTTACACTGGAAGACTCCTGGTTAATCTAATTTTTATAATGTGAAGGATATTCATTCTTTTAACCTAAACCCCACAGTTCTTCCATTTTCTTTACCACCATTTTCTTTACCAATGATGTAAAACACCATTCAAACAAAACAAACATGATAGTAGTCATGTGATCATATGTGACTTTACCAAAAATTGCAATGAATGTCAAATTCTGGGATCAAAGGTCATATGTTTTTGGTCACAAAAATTCACTGTTTTTTCCTACTTGTTTTTTCATAAAACTTTAGATATAGATACATATGACACTATTCAGGTGGGTAACCAACATGTAAGGGTCAAGTGCACATACTCAGGGTTCACAAAATTTAACATTCCCTGAAACATTTTAATTTCTTTGTAAAACTGTAATTGGATAGTTACATAATCCTGATGACATTATGACCACATCTCCATACCAATATATAATAGCAGTATTTAACAGCAAATAGATCAGGCCACAAGTTCTATCAATGTAAGTTCAAGTTATGACCTTTCCCAAAGTACATGTATATTATCGCATAAAATGGCTTCTGGTAGTGTAATAACATAATACACTAGGTCAAGGTCATGGTTAAGGTCATAGTTTCAGTTAAAAGTCATTGTTTGATCTTAACGTTCCCGTTTCGTATATTCTCCAAACTTTGTATAGCTATACTTACAGCTACTATATTTAAATCACATTCCTGTTTGTAGTCCGAGATTCCTCTTTTCATATATGTTTTGGTAATTTCATGTTAACCAGCTCTTGGTGAAATAGGGTATTTAAGTGATCACATTTAACGTAAGACCTCATTTACTTAACTAAGACACTGAGTAGTGCACAAAGTACCTGTTTATTATAATTTACAGAAAGAAGAAAAAGATTTGCCTCTCCCAGGATTCGAACCCAAAACCTTTTGATTTACAGTGAGTCATTTAAACCACTGAACTTTGTGGATTTCTTGAGAACAGGGTATATCAAGTATCTTTTTTTAGGATACAAAGTAACTTAATATATCAGGATATATCAGTATATAGTCCATCATGTAGCACTTGTAAATTAACCTTGTGTGGTGTATTACTTTATTTATCAAATTGACACTAGAACAACTTTGTATCGACTTCTTATTTAGTGGTTGATAAGTCTGAGATAGTTATTGCATAATACCTATTTAGTGTTAGAAATTTACCATCACAATGACCCTCGTTAACTTTTGCTGAAACAACTTCTCTGATACTGCATGGTAAATTTTTACCAAACTTCACATGGATGATCCTTAGGTCATTGATTTTCAGTTTCATTAAAATTAGGTCAATCCAAAGATGGTCACCGTTTCTATAAAAAGTCGAAACCTTAAAAGATCTTCTCAAGAACCACTGAACAGATTTCAAGAGTTTTTGTAAAGTTTCATGAAAATCCATCCAGTACTTTCAGAGGAGTAGTTGCCACAAAAAAAGTTTACGGACACACGATGCACCACGACATAAGCACTGCTAATCTGTGATCAGTACATCTTATGTCATCCGTAAACTTTTTTTTTGTGACGACTACTCCTCTGGAAGTACCGATGGATTTTCATGAAATTTTACAGGAATGTTGCCCATAAGGTCTAGTTGACCTTAGCAAAATTCAGGTTGATGTGAAATCCAAGATGGCCACCAAAGCTAAAAACAGATATTTGAAAAACAAGTTTGTAGTGACTACTCCTTGATTGATGAAAATCATTTAGATTTTACGTCAAACATGGCCATCAGCGGCCATTTTGTTTACATAGAGTTATATAGGAAAATCTCAGATTGATGTGAAATCCAAAATGGCTTCCAAAGCTAAAATTAGAAGTTTGTAGTGACTACTCCTCCGAAACTATAATTGATACTGATATGGGACCTCTACTAAAATGATCAGCATGACATAATGTTGGTCCTTGATGAAAATCATTTTGATTCTATGTCAAACATGGCCACCAGTGGCCATCTTTGTTTACATAGCGTTATATAGGAAATTCTTGAAACTTCTCAAAAACCATAAGGTGTATTGATTTGGAATCTTTACCAAATTGACTGGCATGACATGTAATTGGTCCTAAAAAAAATAATTTTGATTCGATATCAAACATAGCCGCCAGCTGACATCTTTGTTTACATAGCGTTATAATATAGGAAAGACTTTTGGTGACTACTCCTCTGAAACTACCTAATGGATTTTCATGACACTTTATAAGAATGTTGGTCTTGAGGTCATAAGTAAAAATCAAGATGGCTGAAATTTTACTCTGACAACTAACTGTAAGGGCTCCTTGGACTTCAAACATGCTTTGTCCAAATATGGTCACAAAAGACCATGGGGAAAAACTTAAAAATTTAATGTTTTCCCTTTCCCGACCAACCCGGAAAAAAAGGAAATATTTTATTACCGGTTTTAGAACCTACTTTTTTTTCTTTTTTTTTAAATTGTCAGAAACTATTTTTTTTTTTTTTAAATTGCCGGTCACATCCAGATGCCACAGAAGTACATTTCCTGATTCTTTAGTACTTTTTCAAATCATGGTAAAGTGAACGCTTGAAGGTCAATATTTACAGGGTCTCTATGACCAGACACGTGATCGCAAGCTCTATCAGGGTCACATGTTGCAGACTGTTAATTTGTTTTTTTACTTGAAACGAGGTACTCGATGAAGTGATTAACAATTAATTTGGTCCATGTTTTCAAGACTTTTTGCTGTGTCTTGTATGCCTCGTCACCATTTGTATGCCCCCATTACCTAGTGGTGATGGTGCATATAGTTTTAGTCATGTCCGTCTGTGTGTCTATCTCCTCCCACAGTTTTCAACTGATTGTTCCGAAGCTTTACAGGATGATTACCCATGATGTCGAGGTGTACAAATTCGGCGTCAATGTCGACCTTGTATTACCAGAGTTAAGGCCCTTTATTTCATCAAATTTTACGGTAAAATATATTTTGTGTCTAGGCTCCTCCAACAGTTTTCAATCGATATTTCCGAAACTTTACAGGATGTTTACCTATGATGTCAAAATGTGGATATCGATTTGTCATCAACATTAAATTTGTATTACCTGGATGTGGATTTTTTTCCATATAATGTTATTTTTTCCGCTGATTGTTTTCAGTGGGGTCATCCGTGTACCATGGACACATTTCTAGTTTTTAGCTCGACTGATCAGAGATCAGCAGAGCTTATGCCGTGGTGCGGCGTCCGTCGTCCGTCCGTCCGTCTGTCCGTCTGTCCATAAACTTTTATTTGTAGCTACTACTCCTCTGAAACTACTAGATGGGTATTCATGAAACTTTACAGAAATGTTGCCCATGAAGTCTAGTTGATCCTAGCAAAAATTCATGTTGATTTGAAATCCAAGATGGCCACCAAAGCTAAAAATAGATTTTTAAAAAATACAAGTTTGTAGCGACTACTTCTTGAAAACTCTAAGTGATATTGATATGGGACTTTTTCTAAAATGATCAGCATGACATGATGTTGGTCCTTGTCGAAAATCGTTTTGAATACAAGTTTGTAGCGACTACTTCTTGAAAACTCTAAGTGATATTGATATGGGACTTTTTCTAAAATGATCAGCATGACATGATGTTGGTCCTTGTCGAAAATCTTGATTCGGCGTTAAACATGGCTGCCAGTGGCCATCTTTGTTTACATAGAGTTATATTATGAAAACTTGTAGCGACTACTCCTCTGAAACTACTTGACGAATTTTCATGAAACTTCACAGGAATGTTGCTCTTGATGTCTAATTGGTTCCTAGCAAATTTTCAGGTTGGCCGGAAATTCAAGATGGTCGCCACGGCTAAAAAACTATAAGTGATATTGATATGGGACTTTTTCTAAAATGATCAGCATGACATGATGTTGGTCCTTGTCAAAAATCGTTTTGATTCGACGTTAAACATGGCTGCCAGCAGCCATCTTTGTTTACATAGAATTATATAGTAAAAACTTGTAGCGACTACTCCTCTGAAACTACTCGGCAGATTTCCATGAAACTTTACAGGAATGTTGCTCTTAATGTCTAATTGATCCTAGCAAAATTTCAGGTCCGCCGGAAATTCCAAATGGCCGCCATGGCTAAAAATAGATTTTTAAAATACAAGTTTGTAGCGACTACTTCTTGAAAACTATAAGTGATATTGATATGGAACTTTTTCTAAAATGATCAGCATGACATGATCCTTGTCAAAAATCGTTTTGATTCAATGTTAAACATGGCTGTCAGTGGCCATCTTTGTTTACATAGAGTTATATAATGAAAACTTGTAACGACTACTCCTCTGAAACTACTCGACGGATTTTCATGAAACTTCACAGGAATGTTGCTCTTGATGTCTAATTGATCCTAGCAAAATTTCAGGTCGGCCGGAATTTCAAGATGGCCACCACGGCTAAAAATAATAAATTGTTTCAAAAAACAAGTTTGTAGCGACTACTTCCTGAAATCAAAATCAATCAGTAGAGCTTCAAGGTCATTGACCTCTTGTTTAATGTAAATTAATGCCAAACATTACAGTTTTGTATTTGATCGGGAAGATACATATCTATTACAGTTTAACAACAAAAGCTATTTTCTTATCTACATTAAGTTAGGCACCATATAACCTTTCATGTGTTGGTGCACCTTAAAACCCCAATTCAATTCAATTCAGTTATCTACATTAAACATGTTGAATGCTCGAAAGCCACCTGTTTTCAGGATTGTCGCTCAAAGTTTGTTTCTTTTCTAAAAGAAATAAACACATTGTAAAAAAGTGTATACCAAGTATATTAATTCTGTCCCACAAAGTCATTCAGTTATTTGTTGATACATGTAGTGTTATACATGTAGTGTTATCAAATTTGAGAGGGAGCAAATGTCAGATTTTATTTCAGATATGTTATTTGATGTGTTCTGAATTATGACCATTTGAACAAATTGGTAGCTTACAGTCATGTACCAAGTTTGTTCAAATGTTGACCCTGGAGTCAAACATTTTTTGAGGGGTCACATGTTTTACATGGACATATATAGGGAAAATCGTCTTCCCTGAAATCACAAGGTATAGAGTTCTCATATATTGTATGTAGAATTAGCATATGGTCCTAAAATTACCGATGTTGTTCAAATGGTGACCCTGTGGTACAATCTGGCCCCACCCCATGGGTCACATATTTTACATAAGAGTTATATAGGACAACCTTTAAAACATCTTTTTCTCGGAAGCTACAAGTCAGAGCAAGAGGTCTAATATTCTGCATGTACCATATATGCTAAAAACTTAAAACTCATCTCTGAAACCACAAGGTGTGGAGCTCCCATATATCACATGCAGGATAAGCATATGTCCTCTAACACCGTTGTTCAAATGACACTGGTATCAAATCTGGCCCCACCCTAGGGTCATAGTTTTACATAGAGTTATGGGAAAATCTTAAGCAAAACTTCTTCTCTGAGGTGTAATATTTTGTATGTACCATAGCTTAGTCCTCTACCAAGCCTGTTTCAATGGTGACCCTGTGTTAAATTTCTCCAGGCCCTTGGGGTCACAGTTTTACATAGTCTTATAAGCAAAAATTGCGAAAATTTTGAAAAATGGTCTGTTAACTTGCCATACTTTTTTTCTTCTCACACACTTGAATTGTTACTGTTGCAAGTGTCTACAATGGAGTAGAACCAAGTGAGCGAATCAGGGTCATTTGGCCTTGTTTTTAAAACTTTTTATTGATTTTCATTTATAAATGTATGCCAGTTTAGTTTATTAATTAAAAAATGACTTTCCTTTTTATTAAATTTTCCATTTTGAAATTTTTTGAATTTTTTTTTATTTGCCTACCTACTAACCCAAAATCTGAGATTAGGTTCTGGAAAGGGCAAACATAAATATTTTTAAGGGTAGCCTGAGCATGAGCAAATGGATACAACAATCCAACTAGCATTGACCCGAGGGTCCATAACCCACCCCTGGGGACATATTCCCACCATATAACCATATACACTTACTGGGCATGAAAAGACGGATACAGCCATCCAACTAGCATTGACCCGAGGGTCCATAACCCACCCCTGGGGACATATTCCCACCATATAACCATATACACTTACTGGGCATGAAAAGACGGATACAACCATCCAACCAGCATCGGGCCCAGGGTCCGTCCCCACCCCAGGGGAAGTAGCCCATTGGTCATAACTCGGAAACTGTTGAAATCCCCACGCTGGAACCATATTTACACTAAATGGGAATGAACAGACCACAAGGTGTAGAGCTCTCGTATATTGCATATAGCATAAAATTATGAGCCTTTACCAAGATTGCG
Source organism: Cyrtodaria siliqua (assembly GCA_037043455.1). NCBI lineage: Eukaryota > Metazoa > Mollusca > Bivalvia > Adapedonta > Hiatellidae > Cyrtodaria > Cyrtodaria siliqua. The sequence goes on along the minus strand of JAWPHD010019744.1, from coordinate 5,344 downwards.
CAAATGGTGACCCTGGGGTAAAATCTGGCCCTGCTCTACATGAGCTAGAGGTCTAATATTTGGCATGTACCATAAGCTTATGGTCCTCTATCAAGTTTGTTTAAATCGAGACCATGGGGTCAAATTTGGTCCCACCCCTTAGGTCACATTTTTTTCCAAACATTTTCAAAACAGCATTGGCCCTGGAGTCTATTCCCATCACTGAGGACATAACCCTTGGGTCATAACTTGAAAACTGTTGAGTTCCCCGCCCTAAAGCCCTAAAGCTATATAATTATACATTTATTAGGCATGAGCTGATAGATACAATCATCCAACCAGCATCAGTAACTTGAAAACCATTGAGATCAAATAGTTGTTATGAAAATTTCTTCAAAAAAATAATAATCATAAAATTTCTCACTATCTGCTACCAAAATGGTAATGGACTTTTGACAGGAGAGTAATTAAATTAACTGGTCAATAGTTATCAGTAACAATCCAATTGTTTGCATGATCTCTACACAGTGACTACATACTAAGTGGGTACACAGTGACTACATACTGACTACACAGTGGGTACACAGTGGGCATAATCAGATCATGATAATCATCATTCACATGTGATAATGACAGACCTATGTTGAAAGCACCAGATTACATGGACAGACGGGATGGATGGAATGGGTGGATAATGTTCTGGTATTGACACATATACTGGTGGATTATTGTGTGGTATTGACACATATTCTGGCAGATCATGTTCTGGTATTGACAGATATACTGGCCAGAGTTCGACACTAACGGTAGTCCGGTAGTCCGAGACTACCAGAATTTGCCTTGGACTACCTAGACCTCCAAGCTGAGTCGTCCCGTGGACTACCTACTTTTGACAAAAACAAATAGACATAATTGTCAACTTAGTAATAAAATATAACAAATAAAACAACTTTATTATAATTTTTCACTAAGTTTGCTAAATCTCCTATCCAAAGTTGTTTTCACTTCGAAAACGCAAAGTTTTTGTGGCAAAACGCTTTTCACAGGCATAACTGGTTTCCAGTATGAATGTAAATCTACAAAGCCGAGTCCCAGCGCTTGCTCACGACTGCTACCCATTTTTTACGACAACCGTAAATCATAACAATGCGCTGCCCTGGATTGTTTTGGGAAGCACTCGTTTATTAATGCGATTTGATGAGGTATTCAGTGTATTTCATTGATAAAGTATGAAATTAACGTATATGGATGTGCATCTTTCCCAAAATGCGTTGCAAAACTTAGCGATATGCTTCTTTTTTCATATGTCACCGGTTTTCACGATTCCAAAAGAACGCAACTCGCAAGAAAAGATAGGACCGAAAATATATTTGTTTAGTTCTGAATATATTTCATTGATATACATGTACAGGCCTTACACTACTGCATAAATATTCAAAAATAAGACCAAGTGGACTTAAATTTGGGGCAAGTGAGGTTTTGGGCCGGGCAATTGCCCTTTGAAAATACTCTTGCACTGAGGCTGGGAAAATGGATTTTAAAAATATTTCCAAAAACCTGTTTTGAAACAGTCTATATCCCTGAGAGAGCTTTCTAATTTAAATAAGGCATTAATTTTGCAATTAAAAATCATCTCAGAGCAGATGGTGAATCTCAGAATTTTATAAAAATAATAAAGACGGGACGAATCGTTCGACTGAGTGGTCATATACCACTATTGCATTTTCCATAGGTCTACATTATAGCCTTTTGGTCTTCAATCCCTGTTTCTAAATAAGACTGGCTAAAAAAACTGACTTTTTTTAAAGAACTATCTTATATACACTCAAAAATGATCAGCATATTGGAAATAATGTAATGCTTTCAGCCTTTAATACTTCACTGAAGGTGGCACCCTAGAATGGCAGTAAATAAATTGTACTTTATTTACTTTTTTTTACTTTTTTTTACTTTTTGTTAATATTTTGATGTTTTATGGGGATTTGTTATGATTTTGGTAATTTATTCTAATCAGAATCTATCTTACAATCCGACTATAATTTTATGCCCTAATAGACCCTATACTTTTTTCAACCAATCAGACGCCCCAAAACAATAGTGGTTACTGTATCTGACCTAAAAGAAAATGGTGTTTCAATTAAATGGCTCATCCATGTATAATGATGAAAAACATAAAATAACATGTAAGGACTAAGGTGTGTCTGTGAGCATTTTAAGTTGTTACGGGCTGTTTGGAATGATAGGAAGATGTAGATCCTGGTTTTATCTGACTTTAAAAGACTTCCAGACCTCGCAGAGTAAGGCCAACAGGCAGATGTGCGACTTATGAAATTAATCAATACTGAGGTAGAATCCGTCTTCTTGAAGTGTTTTTCGTTTATGTCTACTGTTTCCTTCGTTACTTATATTTTGTTTAGTTTAAATCCTTTCATTCTGAGGTTTATATTTTGAAAACTAGCCGGACTACCAAAATCTGTGCAGGACTACTTGATTTTGAAAGTTGGTAGTCCTGCGGGCTACTTGGGGAAAAAAGTTAGTATCAAACCCTGCTGGCAGATCATGTTCTGGTATTGGCAGATATACTGGCAGATTATGTTCTGGTATTGGCAGATATGCTGGCAGATTATGTTCTGGTATTGACAAATATACTTACAGATCATGTTCTGGTATTGGCAGATATGCTGGCAGATCATGTTCTGGTATTGGCAGATATGCTGGCAGATCATGTTCTGGTATTGGCAGATATGCTGGCAGATTATGTTCTGGTATTGACTGATAGATATACTGGAAGATTATGTTCTGGTATTGACAGATATGCTGGCAGATTATGTTCTGGTATTGACAGATATACTGGCAGATCATGTTCTGGTATTAACAGATATACTGGCAGATCATGTTCTGGTGCTGACAGATATACTGGCATATTATGTTCTGGTATTGACAGATATGCTGGCAGATCATGTTCTGGTATTGGCAGATATGCTGGCAGATCATGTTCTGGTATTGACAGATATGTTGGCAGATCATGTTCTGGTATTAACAGATATGCTGGCAGATCATGTTCTGGTATTGACAGATATACTGGTAGATTATGTTCTGGTATTGACAGATATACTGGGAGATCATGTTCTGGTATTGACAGATATACTGGTAGATCATGTTCTGGTATTGACATATATACTGGGAGATCATGTTCTGGTATTGACAGATACTGGCAGATCATGTTCTGGTATTGACAGATATACTGGCAGATAATGTTCTGGTATTGACTGATATGCTGGCAGATTATGTCTGGTATTGACAGATATGCTGGCAGATTATGTTTAGGTAGTGACAGATATACTGGCAGATTATGTTGTGGTATTAACTGAAATACTGTCAGATTATGTTCTGGTATTAACATGTATACTGACAGATCATGTTCTGCTATTAACAGATATACTGGCAGATTATGTTCTGGTATTGACAGATATACTGGTAGATCATGTTCTGTTATTAACAGATATACTGGCAGATTATGTTCCGGTATTAACAGATATACTGGCAGATCATGTTCTGGTATTAACAGATATACTGGGAGATTATGTTCTGGTATTGACAGATATACTGGTAGATCATGTTCTGTTATTAACAGATATACTGGCAGATTATGTTCCGGTATTAACAGATATACTGGCAGATCATGTTCTGGTATTAACAGATATACTGGGAGATTATGTTCTGGTATTGACAGATAGATATACTGGGAGATTATGTTCTGGTATTGACAGATATGCTGGTAGATTATGTTCTGGTATTGACAGATATACTGGCAGATCATGTTCTGGTGTTAACAGATATACTGGCAGATCATGTTCTGGTGTTGACAGATATACTGGCATATTATGTTCTGGTATTGACAGATATGCTGGCAGATCATGTTCTGGTATTGGCAGATATGCTGGCAGATCATGTTCTGGTATTGACAGATATGTTGGCAGATCATGTTCTGGTATTAATAGATATGCTGGCTGATCATATTCTAGTATTGACAGATATACTGGTAGATCATGTTCTGGTATTGACAGATATACTGGGAGATCATGTTCTGGTATTGACAGATATACTTATAGATCATGTTCTGGTATTGACATATATACTGGGAGATCATGTTCTGGTATTGACAGATACTGGCAGATCATGTTCTGGTATTGACAGATATACTGGCAGTTCATGTTCTGGTATTGACTGATATGCTGGCAGATCATGTCTGGTATTGACAGATATGCTGGCAGATTATGTTCAGGTAGTGACAGATATACTGGCAGATTATGTTGTGGTATTAACTGAAATACTGTCAGATTATGTTCTGGTATTAACATATATACTGACAGATCATGTTCTGCTATTAACAGATATACTGGCAGATCATGTTCTGTTATTAACAGATATACTGGTAGATCATGTCCTGTTATTAACAGATATACTGACAGTATTTGTTTTGGTATTAACATATATACTGGCAGATTGTGTTCTGGTATTAACAGATATATTGACAGATTATGTTCCGGTATTGACAGATATACTGGCAGATTATGTTCAGGTATTGACAGGTATGCTGTCAGATTATGTTCTTATATGGACATATATTGACATATACTGGCAGATTATGTTTTGGTATTAACAGATGTACTGGCAGATTATGTTCTGGTATTGACAGGTATTTTAAGTTGTTACGGGCTGTTTGGAATGATAGGAAGATGTAGATTATGTTCTGGCAGATTATGTTCTGATATAGACATATATTGACATATATTGGCAGATTATGTTCTGATATTCACAGATATACTGGCAGATCATGTTCTGGTATTAACATATATACTGCCAGATTAAGTTCTGGTATTAACAGAATACTGGCAGATTATGTTCTGGTATTGACAGGTATGCTGACAGATTATGTTCTGGTATTGACAGATATACTGGTAGATCATGTTCCGTTATTGACAGATATACTGGTAGATCATGTTCCGTTATTAACAGATATACTGGCAGATTATGTTCTGGTATTAGCATATATACTGGCAGATTGTGGTATTGACAGGTATGCTGGCAGATTATGTCTGGTATTGACAGATATGCTGGCAGATTATGTTTAGGTAGTGACAGATATACTGGCAGATTATGTTGTGGTATTAACTGAAATACTGGTAGATCATGTTCTGTTATTAACAGATATACTGGCAGATTATGTTCCGGTATTAACAGATATACTGGCAGATCATGTTCTGGTATTAACAGATATACTGGGAGATTATGTTCTGGTATTGACAGATATACTGGTAGATCATGTTCTGTTATTAACAGATATACTGGGAGATTATGTTCT